>JAXGGA010006634.1:0-68518 GCA_038373865.1 Uloborus plumipes
ATTGCAGGTGTGTGGTTCTAGTTAATAATTGCATTTAATATTTAACAACTTTTTTTTGACTACAAAACAAATGAACAAATTATTGAAATCAAAATCAACCCCTTGCATCCTAAATTTATGAATTGTCCTAAAACATTTTTAAAAAATAACTTTTCTTTCCACTTTTTAAAAACGGAGACAATACATTTTCAGTAAGGGAAATCATAATTTTAAAAGAATTTAATCATATACAAAGCAAAGATCAAATTTGAAAAGTTCAAAACATTTTTATTCAATATGAATTACAGAAACGTACTATAATAACAGGAAAAATTGCATAGATATTCTACTAAGTAAAAAAAAAATGAGAAGCACTGGTCTAAGTTACAGCAGAGTTGAAAGAAAATAGTGAATAGCTCCGCACAGAATCCAGTTACTACAGTTTTACTCTTGTTTGGTTTCATCAATCTGGAATAGCCATAACAGAGCTGAGGGTAAAAAACTTCATACAGATGCTGAGATTATCTTCAAATTTGTAATGAAACTTATTTCAGCGCAACACTGAGAGGTCTGCAATTCCAGATGATCCCAAACAAAGGTGAAACTTCAATATCTGGATGCCTTTAGAGTTCCTCCAAATTCCTATTCTAAATCAACACTGCTAAGGGTGCTGAATCACGTGTTCTTGGCTCTGGGGCAGGATAAAAAAGCTATCTCCAGGGTGGCATCCAACTGATTAATCCACTGGTCTTTACGACACATATTACGATAAGTGTTGTATGCCTTAGGTATGGGTATATGCCTAGGTACACTTAAATTCACCGCCATTGGGTTTAACCACGTGCAGTAGTAGAACATAACACGCCAGGATCACGTACATATCATGCATTAGGGATGTATGTGTAGGGAGAGGGGTCTTTAAAGCCAAAAAGAGCCATGGTGGGCCCCTTGTCAGTTTGGTTACTAAGCCCCTCTCCTACCAGAAAAATTATAAAATTTATGATACTCTAACATGAAGCCAGACCCACACAAGGTGCAGGCCCCTATTTTTCAACTAAGCTGACACGGCCTCTCATTGACCCTCGGAGTGTAGCGTTTTAAGAAGATGCTCAAAATTTACTTGAAGGCAATGAAGGCCCCCCCCCAGGTGCAAAATATTGGTTATTAGATTGAATTCATGCAATACAAAATTGCATTTCTTTTAACATAAAAGAATAACTAAATGGTTATAAACTATCCCAAATTTTTGTCTCCATTAATGATTACTAGTTAAAACAAAACCTGTAAATATATCATATTTAAATGAAGCATCTTAAAGTGATAGAAATATTTGTGCTACTTTTCAACCATGGTTCTCTAAGGAGATTAACATGACATACCCTAATAAAAAAAAAAGAGAGAAATAAGATTGCATAAAAGGGGAAAAAACAGGCATAGTTAACTACTAAAAATGTCACCGACAGCGCGAAAAGACATAATTTATAAAATGATTCAAACATCTACAGTAATTTTGAATTTCAGATGGTAAGAAAAATAAACAAATGATTTTTTTAGAAATATTTTTGCTATAAATTACCAACATCAACTTTTTTTATAACAAGCATACCAATTTGCATACCAAAATGAATAAATAAATAAAACAATACATTTGCACAAGTATACATAATAATAAAATTACTTAACATATAATCCACTATACCAATATAGTAATGAGGTCTAAAATTTGATACATTTGTCATAAAAGATTGTTATACAGAAAGGAGTTAGTACTAATATTAAAGCTAAAAATATGAAGTCAATAATAGTCTAAACAAACATTTAAAATTGCAATTTTCTGGAACTCATGTCTTACTGAGTTATTTTTTTTTTTTTTTTTTCAAATTTTGCTGACCTTAAGTTTTAGCAGCAACAAAACTACTTGCCTCAGAAACAACCTCATAATTGGAATATTTCAGGTGTTGCACTTATGTGGTAGTTAGTCAAAAATCAGTAAAGTATTCACTCAACAAAATTCATTCGAATGATATAAAACAAAATTCAACTTTAGCGTATCTCCCAGATTCACATGTATGCTGAAAATATAAACTAACAAAAAATAAACAATTCTATTATTACTGACAGTGTTAGTAAAGTCACATAATACTTTCAGTAAAACTGTTGTGTCACTGAAAGTACTATAATAGTAAGCTGGCAAATAGTTGATATTATTTGTATAAAAATAATAAGAGTGAGATAACAAACATGATAAACTTTCAATTCTTTGCACTTAAACACACACATTTTTCAATATTTTTTGCGCAAAACATTTTCCTATTTGAAAATATAAAGGATGAATATTTAAAAAATACCAAGCCATAGCTAATTCCTATAATATATTAAAACTTTACATATTTTGCTTATAAAATTCAAATTCTTATGAATAATTTTTAAATATGAGAAAAAAATCATAACATAATTTTCTAGTTATTTGTGTAAATAAGAGACATGAGCAACACAATAAAAATGATTTTCATGCTAAAATTCATTCTTATAATTTTCTCAAACTGATTGCTTTATAAAAAGCATAAAATTGGACAGTATTTAATCTATTTATTTACAAAATTACATGCCATGATTAAAAATATAGATGATTCAATGTTATTTTCAAGCATACTATAGCTGCTCCATAAATGCATAAAATACAAGTCTAAAATTGATTATACATACTTACAGATGAATGATTAACATACAATCCCAACCTCGTTTAAAACCGCAGATAATTCAAAATGTTAAAAAGAGAAAAGTCACTAAAACAAAAACAGTATCATAATAATAAAAAACACTTAGAATTAACCCTTACCATTTTAAAGTGTTATTCATTCATTAACCAATTATGTTTACTTTCAAGTAATTATCATAACTTTTATTCACCATTAAAGTCCCAAAGAGGCTAGGTTATAATTATCTATAATGAGGGGGTAAAGACTCTTCCCAGGAAAATGTCACCAAAAATCCAATTTGAAAATGGATAAAAATGCCACATGAGAGTTCCTGTGAAACACTAACTTGAAGCAAGGGTGGATCCAGAAATATTCCAATGGAGGGGCGATTGATTTTTTTTTCTTACTTGCCCATTTTTTTGCTATGCATCCTAGTTAACACATGGTGATTACATGTGTTAACTAGGATGTTTTGGTCTTCCATTTCGAAAAATTTCCATATCAGAGCCCTGAATCACCACCCTTTCCCTTAATATCATCAAAGCTCAACTAAAATTTTCCTTTTTTTCAACTTCAAAATTTAAAAACTACTAGACCAGAGTCTCTCAAGAGGGGCGATTGCCCCATCGCCCCTCCCTTGTATCCGCCCTTGACTTGAAGTATTTAAATAATCTCCTTCTGTCTTTATCCGATAATGCTAAAAGTGATGGCTTTTCACCAAATCTTTTAATATAAAAAAATTCTGAAATTTTCAATGCAGAAGACCTTTCAAAAATATTTTAAATGATCAAAAGCATTAGCCTTTTACATTAAAACCTCTGTGTTTTAAACACATTTTTATTCTTCTTCCATTTAAGGCAACATGCACTACAGTTGTGCTTAGCTGTCAATGATTTTCAATAGTTGGGAAATTGGAGCTGTAATCAAATATTTGAGCAAGTATTTAATTTGGGAACACTTGTTTTATGGTAACAATATGTATATAGATATTTCCCTAAGCTTTGATTATGTAAGCAAAGAAAACATTCTTTGCACAGGCATTGGCACCTAAAATTTAACGCCAATGAATTAAGATAGCCTATTTCTAATCATCAAATATCTTCTCGGGTTTTGGGAATATCAGAATTGTTCAGTAGCAATTACATGAGCGGCATACTTTAGATCCAAGAATTGATAAGACAGATATAGAAGAGAGTTTTGTGATGGCCACAACATACTAGTTTACATTTCAAAGTAAACAAGTACTATACTAAAGGCCGAGTTATGACATCCAGAGGTTGCAGTTTTGTCCTCGTTATGGACTCATCAGTCTGGAATAGTCAATTACCGAGCTGGGGACAGATGTCCTCACATTGAAGCCAGGATTACCTTCAGGCAGTTAGATAAAATTAATGACTCAATCATGAGTTAAGGACGGATCTAGAAATGCTTTAAGAGAAGAGCAATTGATCTTATTATGTATCCCTCAGTACACATCTTGGTTTACAAATGTTGACCTCACATATTTTGGACTTCAATAGGGTAGTTGTGACCTATTGAATATCCCTTTTTTAACTACTAAATATTGTTAAGAGGCTTACAAAACACAAAAATTCACCATTGCCGAATTTTAAAACACAACGGTTGATTCTTAATGATTTTTTTAAAAACCCACGCACAAAAAAAGCGCGCCTTGAAACCGAAACCCGTGACGTCGGATGGCAGTAACTTTCAGCCTTTCATCCATAAAAATTTGATTTTTGCTATATTATCGTTTCATTGCAGGATTTTCTCCTTCCGTAATCAATACCTTAAAGTCTACTAATTCACTATTTAAAACTGGATTAATCAAAGAGCAATCCAATACCCTGCTAGGGGTGATTGTTTTGATATTTTTTGGCGAAATTCGTATTCAAATTTTTAGAATGCATCACTTGGCGAGGAAAAAAAATTATGGCAGTGCAGAGCGAACAACAGTGCGGAAGGGGGAGAAAGCGGTTTCTCGAGCTCCTCGCATCTAAAGCATCTCGCTCTTTCTTCCCCTTAGTAGAAAGTTCAAAAGCGCCAAACGAGTGCCCAGTGACGTCACCCCCACTTGAAACTTAAAAATTATTTTAAAAAAAACTACTTGTCGCAGCGCAAAAATTTTTTCGCCGTTGATGTTCATGTATGTTGCTCTATCATATAAAAATAAAATTGAAAAATCGAAAACTTCCGTATTACAAAACTTATCCCAAGAAGAGCCCTAATACTCCATTCTGCTAGCATCAAAGATAGTCTAAAAATGCCTTTTTTGAACTTCAATATGGAAATTTAGCAGAGATTAGTCCGTCAAGGAAGGGGGGGGGGGATTGCCCCAATTGCTTCTCCCTCATATCTGTCCCTTTCATGAATCTATTAAAAAGACAAAATTGCAGTCTCTGGATGTCATAACTGGAATGTTGGTACATTGCTTGTAGTTCTGACTTAGCAGTGATTTATGGGCGATACTTTACTACATGTGAAAATTCACCTACAACTCGGTCATGAAGCCTAAGACTGCAGTTTTGTCCTCGTTAAGAACTCATCAGTCAGGAATAACCAGCAATCGATCAAGAGATAAGTATCCTCTTATTTTCCTTCAAACTGGTAGATAAAATTAATTTACCAAACTAGCCACCCTCCACAAACTGTGGTGCGGTTCATTTTTGAAAAATGAAGGCAAAATGGTTATATGCAGTAATGGGCGGTAACTTACTGCATAATACCTTATTAGGGCTGTGGTGGGCCGATCGGTAAGGCATCGGAGTCGTGTCCGGAGGGACCCGGGTTCGATCCCAGTCGATCAAAGATCCACCGTCTTGATTAAGGGTGGCTGGGAGGCGTTAAAAATGTCGTGGTCACAAAGTCCTCCAAGTGAAACGATGCCTCTGGGGGTGCTGGGCCTAGGGTTTGCTCGACCCTAGGTTATGGTTCAAAATTTAGAACAGAGCGCACTTCAGGGCCCTATCCCGGTTAAACCACGAAGCTGTGGTAGGTAAGGGGGACCCTGGAGGTGTGAAATGAAATAATACCTTATTACATAATTCCAAGTAAACTGCCTTCAGATTATATGCAGGAGAACAAGAGGAGGATTGAGTTCCTCAAACTTCGGTAATAATATTTGCCGCCCCCTCACTTATCAGATTTTTGGTGCATTCTTGAGAGATTGTTTTCATTACTATGCTCATTATGTTTTTGTTTTTTTAACTAGGAAGCAGAAGTTTCTGCATCTGTTGTAGCAGTTTCTCCATTTTCAGTAAGGGGATTTGGTCTATCTTTAAAAAACCCATTACTAGTATCACACTCACGAACTGTGACAGTAAGGAGATTAGTTGTCACATCAGTAATTAAAACATGGTCAACCAATGGGTTCTGCTTTTTCCAAAACTCGTCTGATAAAGGAGATATTTCAGTTTCTTGTAATTCTGTTGGAGCATTAATGGTTTTTGGGGATACAGGTTTATCAGAAACCTCAACCTCCTTGCCAGCAGAAGAAACCTGTTGCACCGGGTTTTGACATTTTTTGTCTACAGATCCGTCCACAGAAATATCCTGAGTATTTACTGCAAGCTCATCTGTTGATGATGCAGAAGATTCATTTTTGTCAGTTGTTTTACTGGCAACCGATTCAGCCTCATTTGTTGTGCCTTTTACTGATGAAATCTGAAGCTCAGCTTCTTTGGATTCAGAACTAAAACTCGTTCTGGACAGACTAAAGTTTGAAGATTCTGAATTTGAGTTAACACTTTCTTGTTGGACATTATTAGTGCTGCTTTCATTCACATCATTTTCTGCGGGCCCTTCAGATGCTGAAGATGAATTAGAAGTCGGGATGTGCCACTCGGCACTGCTAGAAGAAGCACTGTTTTCCCAGGCATGTTCAGAAGCAGAAATCAGATTACTGACTTTTGCTGCTTTGGCTGGTGGCTCAGAGTTAGAAGAAGAATTATTAATAGGCAGAGGGATACTCACACGAAGACCCTCTGATTCCTGATCATTGCTAGAACTTTCTTGCCATGTTTCATTATTGGAAGATTGATTTCTTTCTGCTCCATCAACCTCTTGATCTAAGGAGTTTGTTGAATTTTCTTCTACCAGAGCATTATTGCTAGTCTGATTGGACTCTGCATTGAAGTGTGTTGCTTCAAGAACCTTAAATAAATAGGAATAAAGGAGCAAACTCAGTTACATTTTACATTTAAAAAAAAAAAAAACATTACTACTAAAACATTTTTGTAACACATAAAAAGTTGTTCTTTTGTTTTTGATGACTTAAAAATGCTTGGCTACTGTTAAGGTAATTCAAGTTATTAAGTAAATAACAAAAACAGTAATTTCTATATTAAGAATCAAGTGACTTAACATTAGTATGATAAGTAAATTTTTAACGTACATCATTATGGACACAGTAGAGTCTCGTTGAGCACAACAAAGGGGGAAGCCATTTGAAATGATTTTTTTGGTTAAATCACCAACTTATACAATCTATTACTACTTTGTACAAAATCATACACCTTCTGAAATGGTTTGAAGGGCAAACATATTCTAAACTGTTACTAGACTGACTACATTTGTGTTCTTGATTACTGTTTGAATTACATTTTTAGGATTACGGTACATCATTGTTTTACAACCTTAGTGAGAATTTATAGTTCACTGCACTCTTCTTGTGATTACTCTTGTGCACTAGAGTACATATTTATTTTTTCTTGGGGTGGAGTAAAGAGTTTATCAAAATCAAGTTTTTTTGGTTAACCAGAATTTTACAACAGTACTCAATTATTTCATGAAATTATAAATAATCACTGGTATTTTCTATTATTAAACAGATACAAATGCGACGACCAGCAAAAGGCTTTGGACCCAACTGGGCAGGTCCTAGTCAAATTATAGACCCCAATGAAGATCAATGGCCCTTTTAAAACTATCAACGCCCTTGCTCTTTACAGTCTCTTCTGGTAAACTATTCCAAGTTCCCACTACCCTGCTAAAATAGTAATTTTTCCGAATTTCCAGGTTAGCCCAAGAATTCAACAGCTTAAAACAATGAGACCTTGTCCAGCTTTCGTGCAAAAATTTAACACCATAACATCTTTCATTTTGACAAATTTAAACTGAATCATGTCCCCGCTGATTTTAATTTGCTCAAGACTATATATATTAAGCATTCTAAATCTGGAATCGTAGTCTAAATTAGAAAATCCATTCACTAAACTTGTAGCCCTCCTTTGTGCCCTTTTCAATAAATTAATATCTTTCTTAAGATAAGGAGACCAAAACTGAACAGCAGACTCCAAATGAGTTCATACCAAACTTTGATATAAAGGCAGAAGAGCCTTCTTATATATAGATTTGTTTGAAATAGATCTATTTATAAACAGAAACATCCTATTCGCTTTGCTACCAGCTATGCTGCACTGTTGACTAAACTTGAAATCTTGATTTATTAAGTCACTTAGAGCCATAATATTCTTTGCCTTACTAATGACTGAACCCTGTAAATAATAGTTTGTATGCTTATTTCCATGACCTAAATGCAGTACTTGAACTTTCCTAACATTAACTGCAATGCCCCACTTGTCTACCCACTTAGTAACATGATTCAAATCCTCATGCAGCTCATTTACTTGTTCATCATTTACTACAGTGTAAACAATGTTCTCAAAAAAAAAAAAAAAAAACAATTAATAATTGCCGTTTTAAAAATAATTAGTATTAGTTAGCTCTTTCTTGATAATTATTAAATCATTAAGAATTATTTAGCAGTTCGATATTTAGTAATTGTTTTGATACTCGTTCTCTGCCTTAAAATTAGATCCTGTGATAGAAAAGATGATAAAATATGTTTTTTTTTATGTTTATTTAAACCCGTTTCTCAACTTAACTTTTTTTTAAATTTTATTTGAAGCAACATACTTCTTGATAATTAAAATCGTATACATATATTTTATATGTTTTAACGATTTTTATTTTCCAATAAAAGTTTCCCATTAATTGAATTAGTTCATGCACTTTTTCTTCTCACCAAGTTGGGCAAGTAGCATTTATTGGTATAGCTCCCACCTCTGTTTCCTTGACAATGGCTGTGAATTGGTTCCCGTAGCTTTCATTCTGCCAAGTTAGGGCGGAATGAACTATAGATATGATATCCAGAAGCCATAACCGAGTTGTTGGAAAATTGCATGTAGTCAGCCTTAGCCCTGATTTAAAGGTTTACTGCTTATTACTTAAGCTTTACCATAATTTTTGAGTTGAACCACACCATTGTTTATGATCTCTCGCTGGTGTACTAAATTAATTTTAGCCATCATTTTTGTTGATATTTTTAGCTTCCATGCGAGAATATATGAATCCAGATTGATTATGCGCTATTTCAGTTCGCAAAGTCCATAGAACAAAACCACAGTCTCTGTCATACCTGGGCTGTCAGTATATAGAATCTTTATGTGTTTTTTGTAACATGCATAATAATCCAATTAAAATAGAACAGGTCTCATACTGTCAAAGTAAAACGCACAACAAGAAAAAACAGTCCCCATGCATAGTTCAGAGAAAAAGGAAAAATATAAACTGCATTAGAGATGGACAAATGTACATACAACAAATGAAACAATGGAGCACTACCAACAAGTTTGAAACGAATTAAGAGAATTCAGCTGGAGCAAAGAAGGCTTCAGTCATTCTGATGCTATCAAAAAGTATGCTCTGAATCGGCAGACAACAAATGCAATAAAATTGAAAACTAATTTTCAATTTGATTGTATGTATTGATTTCCTATATGAAATGTGTAATATTACAAATGAAATATCTAGTGTGCCATAGATTAGTACAATTTGAAATCTAGGTGACTGAAAAATGCATAATTAAATAACATTTGAGGATTTTAGACATTTTAATTCATTGCAGAAGCTAAGCATACAACGTTCGCCAGTATGGGTCCCTCCTTATAGAATCCCCCCCCCCCCCGAATTTTAATAAGTAGATTTCACTGCTCACTTTAAGACAATTTTTTTCAAGTTTGTTTTAATACATTTATATATGCTCACAAAATTATTTAAATAATTATGTTTATAATACTTTTTCAACTAATGTTTTACAACACCCAAAATAAGTATCATCTCACTGCATCACATTTTCTAAATAAGATGCTTTATTAAAACACTAGCCGGGTACCCGGCCCTGCCCGGGTTTCTGTGGGTGTAGGGTGGTTTAGTGAAACTCATTCATAAATTTCCCAACACTAAAGTGCATATCTATAAACATAATGGCTACTTCTGTAAACAATGGCTATGTTATGGATAAACTATAAAAAAAAATAAGGATGAATCCTAGTTTAAGGTCCGGCGATAAATTATTAAATCTGGCAACCCACAGAATTATCATTGTATGATTGGATTATTTGGCGATTTTAAGCTAAATTATTGCAACCCTACTACATTATTAAGCTACAGTCTGAAAAATCGCCAAACCCGGACCCTAAAGTAGATTTTACCAAAAATAATGCAAGCTAAAAAAAAATAGCAAGCTACAAATAATGTTTGAGTAAATAGGAAATGTTATAAGCTTGGTATATTGAAATAAATACATATTTACAGTATCAATCGCACTGAAATTAACCATTTCCAAATATTGCTCGTTAAATAAGTCCCATTATTAGTTTCTATCCTCGTGACAACATTGGTGAGGTGAAAACATCTTATGTACCTAATTTAGAAATTTTTTGACTATAAACACTTTCTATTCTCTAACTATTGCCAAAATCAATTTTTTTTTATTTCACCCATTAGCGATTGTTGGCTCAGATAAATATAAAAATCCTTAGAAGGCAATAAATTCCATACTTACTCCAGAGAAGCCTTGGTTCAAAATTTTCAATATGATTACAATCAATATTGTTGCTGCATGGCACCAAATTTTTGCAACAATGGGTTGAAAATTTAATCATTTAATGGGGAAATGACATAAAATTAACTGTTTTCCATAATAACTTTTTTAAACTAAGCTTTTTAGAAATAAATTATAGCTTATCCTGCTCCCTGTTACTGTAGCTATCTACGGTGAAAAAAATGGTTAAAATCGGTCCAGTAGTGTGGAAGATCACCCGGACATACGTTTTCAAAAGTTGTCTTTTATGTATATAGATTAATTGCATTTTGGACTAAAAAATATGCAATGCAAACATATCAGACAAAAAACCAAAAGCTTTACATCATTAAAAGCAGATTTTTTGAAATTGAAAATATGGTTTCTTGTAGCTCAAAACACATGGCTGAAATGTTTAACAAATTTGTATTGATGCTTACTAATTAGATTTATATATTAACACAAAAGTATTTATTTATTTATTTATTCCTCTATGTTACTGCTTTTTGCTTAAGATCGTTAAATTTCATGTAGAAAACTATAGAATAGAAAGTCGGATAAGATAACTTTTCAACAAAACAAAAAAAAATTACCTGTCTGTCTCTTTTACCTCGTCTTCCTTTCCCTGTAGGTGTGTGATCTTTGCTCTGGCTAAGGAGTAAAAGAATTGGATATATTACTTTAAAGAAATAATTTTCAAAAATTCTGACATAAAAAATATAAAATCATATCTACTGACATGGTTTTCTACAACAGTGATACAAGAAATAACGTGAAACAAGGCAATATACTGATAAGCAAGAGCAGAGCTTTGCAACTGGGGTTACCATTACTAATGTGCCAAAGTAAGAAGATGCTGCTTTCAAGTACTTCTCCAGGAAATTTTGGACAATCATATGCAATGGAAGCATTTTTAAGCTATCTGAGGTATGAACAGGCCCATCATTTAGGGAGGCAGGGTGTCAATTCCCCCCCCCCCCGACTTTGAGAAACCATTGTATTTACATATAAATGGGCGTGGTTTTTGTTGTTTTCTGGCGAAATTGTATTGTGTTTTTACCCTTTGCTACCCCTGCAAAACCTTGAAATGACGGGCCTGGGTATAATAATTTTATATTTTACTAGTTGTACCCACACGGCTGTGCTCATGCTATAAAAGTAAAAATACAAGTGATGTAATTTGAATGCACTTTAAAAGCATTCAAAACAACTGCTATAAAATAAAATACTTTTCAGAAATTAAAATTTGATGAATTTAAAAGACGTAGCCATGGCAACTCAATAAAAGGGAACTAACTTGAATGAAAAAAGAGAAAATAGAACACGCACTTCAAGCAAGTGTAACTTTTTTCTGTTAGAAATAGAAGAATGGATCCGAGACCACAGGTCTGGGATAAATCCAAGGTTAAAAATATCGCTCTATCCAATGGTGCAAAAAATAAAACTGGAACAATTAGTTCAATCTCTATTGACGGTTTTAATGAGGAAAGTTGTGCCTGAAATTGTGTGAAGCCTTGAAAAACGCAAGTTTCAAACGCTAATAAGTCATGCTGTCTTTAAGATAGAGAATTAGAGCAAATTGCATCGGATGCAGAAAAATTTGTTGTTCCCAACAACATATAACGTTCATATGGGCAAGTAATTTTAACCTCAATATTCGACAACTTATGTGAAAATCGTCTTAAATAGGAATAAAAAAAGAACTAACAATCGTTTTTTTTTTTTTTTTTTTTGAACTGGCGTCCAAACCTTTGCGGTGAGAAAAGGAACAAATGCTGAAATGTTTAGCAAAATCACCCAGGTAGTTCTCGGGTTTTGCACGTTCAAACAAACAGACCCCTTTTGAGACTTCGTTTAATAATATGTATAGATTAGTTGAGACATTTCAAGCGAAAATGATAATTGAAAGGTGTTTTGAACAGTAGCATATATAAACTTAGTTGCCCCCCCCCCCCTCCTTAAAATTTATAAATTAAAAAAAATTTCCTAACAAAGACTGCGGTATAACCTTGCAGAAACATGTACAAAAGAGACGAGTCTAACATATTCTTCAGCAATCAAAACTTGTGGGAGGGAGGGGTATGGAAAGAGAATAAAAGTAAGCAAAAATAATATAAGTATAATACATATATTAAATATACATTAAAAATATCATGTTTAAAGCATGGATACATATGGTTTTTAGATTTATTCATCTAATGCACTTTATTTGGTCCACTTTTTTTATTAATTATGTCTTAAAAAATGATACAACCTGTGCCTTCATGAATCATGGAAGCGTCAAACTTTCAACATAACAGCTTATAAGCCACTATATAGCCTTCAACATGATAACCTAACACTACATGACTGATATCTTAGGTATAGCATCTGAAATTGCTTGAATAACTAGATTAAAAAATGTCACATTTTTTGCTGTTAAGGCACAGCATTTATTACATAGATTAACTCCTTACAAATACAAACATGTAACGAATCTAAGTGCATGTGTTTCCTTTTGAAAATTGATGACAACCCTCTTTTAATGGAATAAGATGCATGAATTTCAAATCCATGCCCAGAAGACTAAGACAGAGAATCATATAAGTGTTTTTACTGTACAAAGGTCTTTATATGAGGAACAGAATGTGCTACTACAGTGGATTACAAAACAAGAAATATCAAAGCATATATTAATAAAAAACAAAATCAGGAATTCATGTTAATGCCCATGTGCAGTATAAATAAATTTAAGAGTACAAAATTTATAAGTTTAGTCAGGACTCGATTAACATATCACCGGGATTTAGGCTAAATACTTTTTTGGGGCCCCCTGTGTTGAGGCTTTACAATTTTATGCATAGGAAAAAAATTTAGACATTAACTACAGCAATTTGAGCCATCTAGAGGCCTAGTTGGCCTATTCAGTAATCAGGCTCTGAGTTTAGTAACTTTTATGCTGCATCTAAAAAAATCAGGTAATAACAACAGATTCAGCAATTTACAAATAAAGAATGAAAACTCAAACGATGAGGAAACAAGTAGTCGATGTTAATCTGAATAAAAGGATGACATTTACCTTGCTTCAAATGCTTCTAACAGACGCACATCCAAGATATTTTCCTCAGGCTCCCATGTGTTGTATCTAGAAAAAAATTGAAATCACTTAGTTTATGGCGGAGAAAAGAACATACTTTCATTATGAGCTTATATCAAATGTTGAAATAACAAGAAATTTGCAAATTAAACTTAATGTTGATAATTAAGCCTCACCGTGTACTCCATCCTTTCCATTTCACAAGGTATTCTACACGACCCTATGAAACGTAAAAAAAAGTTATTCACATTTTTACGCAAGCATAGCGATTTAAAAAGGACAAAATATAATTTTTAATTATATTACCTTTCGTATTCGCTTTTTCTGAATGCATTCGGCAGCGAATACTCTTTCTCCAACAGACGACAGCTCCATTGGTATACAATTTAGATTTTTGTTTGGCTTTTTTTGGGGCTTTTAAACCATTTCGATTACGATGTATCAAAAAGGAATCGATTTAAAATTATTAAAATCAATATCCAATATCGTTTCTTTTGGAGTAAAACATTAAACTTTTACGCATTTAAAAATTGCCGTACTATGTCCGAATAATGTCATCAAAATTTAAAGAAGAAAAATAAAACAAAAAAGTTCCGAAAATATTAGGAATCAAAAAGCAATAAATAATATTGCACAAGACAGTTATGTGCTGCTATCTAGTGTGTGTCGATAGATTTATTTACCGAAACCTAAATCTTTTGTTGAAAACTCTTTTTCAATTTTTTTTTTTTTCCATTGAAAAGTTGGTTCCTTTGTCTTCCAATCCAGAGAAGAAGGGACCCTAGTAGCACACTATATCATAGCGTCATCCATGCGTCATAGTCCTATATCGCTAATTCTTCCGGATATCGTATATCGCTTCTACTGCGTAACGCGTCATCGCCGCGATACAGCAGAAACGACATTTTACGTTATTGCCTAAATATAGTAATATTTAATTGCTGTAGTAATATTTAATTGCTGTACCGTTATGTTATGAATAAGATTCAATAAATATTCAAAATAATCTTGTTTATATAAAAAAATTCAAATTTTTAAAATTTCACCCAGCTTTTACATCGCGTAAACGATTCACGGCGGCGGCGAGGCGAGATTCGACCATTGGACCGTAGCCTACGAAGATTGAGCGCCCATCCACGTAGGTTACGATTGGACTCCATGTCAGACGTTTCGCGCTGTGAGCGTGCTTGTTTGTAGTTATGTTTATAATTATCATTAGGTAATTTACATCCATCTACAACAACCAAGTCAACGATGCTTCTGGACACACAAATGAAGACAGGTAAGTTGTGAAATGCCACTTTTTTCCCTTTTGCTTTTTAGAATGTGTTGTTTTTGATGGTGTTAAGCCTAACTGAATAATTCAGTGTGACTAATAACTTCTTTTCCTTCGCGAATGTTGAATGTTGTTCGTAAAAAAATTGTGTATGCCACAGGTGTTTTGTGATTTTGTATGTCCTTTTTCTTCCGATATCACTTTTACTTCATTACTTTTGTGTAGTAATCTAGTGGGAAGGAAATATTAAAGTTTGGAATAGTATCTAGTCTAGAACAAATTGTTTTCCTGGCGGAAATTGGCTTAATTTTCTAAAAGTGCATGTTGAGTTTACAATACTTCAATAATTAATTCCGAATGCAGCGTGTATTGAAGTGTTCCTTTCATAAATTGTATGGAACTCGACATATTTTTAAAAATCAAATTAATGACAAACATTAAAATGAATCTGACAGTTGCAATTTCAGTTTCTCAACATTATGAACTGGTCAGTTAATTGAATAGATCTTGCAGAACACTATTTCTATAGTAGTAGATAACATCTTAAAACTGAAATAAATTCATTACTCAATTATTTTAATAAATATTTTCATTAACATCATTTAATCTCTTCATTTGCAGATTCCTTATACCTGCTGTCAGGCCAAATTCATTTGGTTTTTTGATGTTTTCCACTCGTCCAGTAGTTTGCTAGCAACTTCGAAAGATCTTAATAAACAAGGTCAGTTTTGTGATTTTTTTTTCCCTCTTTAATTTCTTCTTTGAATTATTACCATATGTTGAACACCAAATCAAATAGTTTGCATGCTGGATATTAACTGAGCTCTATCGAGAAATATTTTCTGTTTAAAATATGTCGTATGAATTATATCCTTTTGCTGCATTTGAATTTTTGCTTTGCATTGTGTATTGAAAAGTTCCTTTAGTAAATTCTATGGAACTTTACGTATTTTTCAAAGATAAGATTAGTCACAACATAAAAGGAATCATTGACAGTTACAAATTTAGTTTCCCAATATCATTGACTGCTCAATTTTTGTAATAGGTACCAGAGCATTTTTTAAAGATTTTTCACTGAGCGACACGGGGTGATTGTCTGTCATTAAATGTGTCTGGGGGGGGGGGAGAGAAAAACCCAAAATAGATATAAAATTTTATCAAAAAAACATTTATTTTTAATACTTTAAATAATATTTCAAAAAAAAAAAAAAAAATTGGAAAATTTTACCCAATATTTTTAAAATTATATTTAATGGTGTAAATCAAATAGTATGCATGTTGGACATTAACTGAGCTTTCTACATATATTTGTTCAGCTTATAATATGTCATAGTAATAAACTGTTTAATTGGTTCATTTGCAGATGCCTAATAGTTGCTGTGTTACTAATTGCCGGGAAAATTATAACAAAGAAAATAAAGCCCGCATCTTTAGTTTCCCCCAAGATGAAGATCTGAAATCAAAATGGATCAAAGCTATTCCTAGAAAAGACTTGAAAGTGACTAAGAATACAAGAGTAAGTTGTTACTTAGAAAAATTACATGCAAACATTTTATTTAAATATAAAAATACCTTTTAAGGTTAAAAAATAAAAGCAACTAAATGTTAAAAGCTCAAATGTGCAAGAATACTGCAGACTAGAGTTTCAGCATTAGAAAGTTCCTCCCAGTGAAATGTTTTGAAGATTAAACAAAAGAAATCAGCATAAATAATTACTTTATACAGGGATGAAAGTCATCCTATATTTCCTATAAATCCTATATTTGTCAAAGAAGGTCAAAAACCATGCTATATTTCCTATAAATCCTATATTTCAAATAAAAATCATATATTTAGGGCTCGCACATTCTTGGAAAAAAATTATTTTCAAGTGCTTGACAAATTTTTAAAACTGAAAAGGTATGAAAAGTTTCTTGATGCTTGAATTTTTTCATAATCATTGAATTTTGCTTATTTTTCTTCAAAAATATTTTATCAGTGCAATTTTCCGACCATGTATTTGATCGCAAAAAATTGTCTCCCGTATTTGAGATTTCAATCCTTTTGCTTTTTGCAAATATATGGCTGTTTCAGACAATTGGAAATTATTTCCACTCATGCTACCTTAGATTAGCTTTGATTAATTTCAATAAATTATAAATTTTATTTTTAGCGACATTGAATTTATTCGGACTTTATAAAAAAATTGCTTCTCGTGTTTGAGATTTCAATATTTTTGCATCATATAAATGCATATATGCAAGCATTACGAAATTAAGTGATTTTTTTATAGTTCAACCTATGATAATTGCATTTAGTTAACGTTTGGACAGTTTCATCTTTCATTGCGTTTGCCTTCAGACTACAATTCGCGGACAGCATTCATTTTTTATAACTATTTTAAGAAATAACATTTTACCCTTCGAATCGCATCAAACGCTTGTAAAAGCATACAGTGGCAATGCTCTGAGCCCTGGGAAGTGCTAAAAATGGTTTGAAAATTTAAAAATTTGATTTCAAGGTTATGAGGTTTCAAAATGAATTAACTAGGTTCCATTTTTAATGAATCAGTATAATGTTTTTTTAATTAAATGCATTGCTCATATGCACTGCTATTTAGCTCAGCATGCATAATGCCTAGCTTATTTGTAGAATATCGAAAAGAAAAAAAAAATAAAATTGATTGAAATTGAAAGTAAGTTTTGCAAATTTGTCTTTTTCGAACTTTTGAACTTTTATGTAACCAGAAGCTTTTACATCACATTGTAACCTAAGTATAATATTTAAGGGAATTAATGAGCTGAGTTTATGAAATTTATATTTTTTTCATTTTTTTGTGTATTTCTAGCACGACTCAGAACATGGATGTCGATGATAGTGCAAGTACTTTGGATGGGTTTAGTCAATCGACAACTACTCTTCCTGATTATCATCAGATGTAAGTAATGTACAGTTATGTATTTATCAGCTTTTATATATTTTACCCTACAAAGTTCTCAAGTGGTTTGTTTAAGGTTAGCTTTCTGCATTCGGTTTAACTTTTGCATTGTTGCTCAGTATGTTTATCCTAGGTTGCAATCCTAAGTTTTTTATTTAATTTTATTAAAATACATATCTTTTATATTTGTCACTGGTATCCACAGGAACAAAGTATAAATCTTGATAGTGTGCTTTGGAATGGGAACCCTGACTGTTTCCTATTTATAAAAGATAATGCATTGAAGTTAATTTTGCATTTCAGTATCTTCACTGAAGAAGGAGGTGAATAAAGTTTCCAAGAGGTTTTTGATTCCGAGACGGAAGCAAGTAGCCCGTCCAGCAACTACTCCAACAACTAGGTAAAACTCATTTGTACTATGTTCGTATTATGAAGCATATATTTTGAATAACTTACCACTGCTTAAATTTTGTAGTAGAATTACGGTATAAGTTTTGATGAATATATTAAAGTTTTTTTTTATTATTATTATTTTATGTTATTTAGAACCATTTATGTATTTTATTACCAAAAATTTTTGTGTTTCAAATTGTAAGAAATATTTTTTTTCTCTTTATAGTTTTAACAAGAACAATAAACTTGAAAAATGTGTATTATTTTTTAGAAAAAAATGCTTTTATTTTTGCATGAAAAAAAGTACTGAAAATGTATTTTTAAAGTATTACTTTTTCAAGATAGTTTTACTATTTATGAGCACACTATTATAAATGTTTTTTTGAATCAAATACAAAGAGTTATGTACCCCTTTCGATTTCTAATTTCTTTGAATGTCTGAAACAAATTACGCTGCATTCAGTATTGGTGAATATCATAGTCCCCCTCATAGAGGGGGCCGGCATCAGGGACGGCCCTAGCGCCGGACATTCCGAACCCCTGTCCGGAGCGGCATATTTTAGGGGCGGCATTTGGACTCGAATATAATTAGGCTGAAATAAAATTATATTTGGGCTAAAATAATGTTTTCTTCAAGGAAAGAAAAGTATAAACGAATTTTACAAACATAATTCTTTTTGTATTTCGGAATTCTGAAAATTATGAATGTAGCGATGTTTAAGCGTGTTATTTAAATGTATTCACTTCATTGTAGCATTTTGGTTGTTTCAACATAGCCTATTAAAATAAACAAATATATATTATAAACTATAAACGAATCTTTAGAAACTTTGACTGTCAATGGAGACTTTTAAAAAAACAAACTAACTACATTAGACAACTTTTTTAAGCATGTCAATGTTTTGAAATTGTTGGTAGAAGACCAGAGTGCCCGAACGGGGAGAGAAAAAAATCTCAATTTACCGCATTTTACGAATGAATAAAAAATAAATATTAATAAAATGTGTGCATGCATAGATACTTACATCTGATGAGAAGAGACATAAGGCATTGTTTATAAAAAACAAAATAATACATGATTGTAATAGTTTAGAAAGCAAAATTCAGAAACACAGACTTTAAAAATACTTTCCAATGAAAATAATCACAGCCAAGTCATGAATTAGCTGAACAGATAGATTTATAATTGACTCAGAAATTTTACAGGATAAAAAGTCAAAAAGAATTAAAAAAAAAAAAACCTTTGTCTTTTTTCTTCTTGATACTCCTATAATAAATTTACCATTGCATAACAATCCATTTACAACAATACTTTACCCGGTATTTCTGATATAGCAAGCAAATTATTAATCTCTCATTAAGTTTTCATAAAAGTGTGCATCAGATACAAGTGTTGTCTAACTGCATTTTTTTAAATGATTATTTTACAAACTTAAGATAATTGATTGTATCTTATATAAATACATTTAAGAACTTTAGACACGCCATATAATTTATTGCTCACATGCACCCAATGTGTGTACGCAACGTGTAACACACACAATGTGTAGAAAATACGCAAAGCCCGTCCTACATTTCTTTTTCTTCCTTTTTTTTTTAAGATCTGCTAATTATATTGTGGTATTTGTTTTCTTTTTTTGTTTCTTTCAATTTATAGCTTTAATTAATCTAAACGGGGCTGGATATACCTACAATCTAAACAAACAATGGTCCTCCCTTTGCTCCCCCCCCCCCCCCACAAAAAAAAAAGAAAAACATTACTCGTTCCTGAAAAAAAAAAAAGTAGGGGAGAGCGGGGCTAAAAGTTCCGCGGGTAAGTTGTTCCCTTTGAAATAGCTCAGCTAAGAAAAAAGATACATGTATTTTGTAAATACGTCGTGAAATAGAATGTTATAGCGCACAAATGGCGGCCATTTTAGCCAGCCCAGTGGCGTCCGGTGTATCAAAAGCCGTGCACGTGCATTACTGATTTACGAAAGTAAATATTTTTGTTTTTGGTGTTTTTGGTCTTTCGCCCTAAATTGAATAGTTAATGTTTAGCTTTTTGGTTTTTTTACATGAAGATAGATTGTGCACCTTTATATCCTACGCTGAAACTATTTATGTTTCGTTATCTAACCTATAATTTAATGTTTTAAAGACATGTGCTTTTGGGGCTAGTTGTTCCCTTTTTTGGGGGCAAGTTGTTCCGCGGAACAACTTGCCCCAGAAAAATTAGCAACTATCCCGAAGAAACGTCTTGCCCTATTCATCTGAACCAGTGATGCAGTGACTTAATACACATATAAATAAATATTATATGCTACTGTGAAGACCGAAAGTGAGATTTCATCAAACATAAATCCAGAAATATTCAGTCTATCCGATAGATATATATTAGATATAAAATTTTCGAAAAGCGAACCATGTAAGCTATCGAAATATGTTTCATACTTTGATATAAATGTCATAATTTCGGAGAATCGTATTAGAAGTTCTAGATAGCTCCCTGTTATAACTGAAGACTGAACCAATTATCTTAGCTTATTAGCTGTTGAAGCTGTTAGTTATTATATGTAATTTTCATTTGTTGCACTGTATTAACTGTATTTTACCATATTAATGTGTTATAATTTACTATTTACTGGATGCGTTGCCCGGCTTTGCACGGTCTACCTTGAGAATAAAACTTTTGTCAAGCAACGCGTGTCTATAAGTCCCGATTGCATTATTAAAGTCGATATTTTGCCGGCATCTAGTGCAAAAAAGAAATCAATCGACAAAAAAAGTTTTAAATCCCGTCGTAACAGGAAAAGCCTCAAAGCAAAGGTCTCATCAGAAAGATCGAAGAAAATACGTCCTAAAGGAAATTTTCTCGCGCAGCTTTGGAAATTACTAACCGCTTCACCCGGCAAAAAGATACAGGCGTTTTTAAGTTAGTAAAAATCAATTTCAAATTGGATTTACAGAAATCGTCTGTTCTAATTAGCGTGAAAAAAATGAATGGTAAAAAAAAAAGTTGAATAAAAATGGGTTGCCATTTTTTTTCTTGAGCGTAAACTAATTTTCTAAATATGGCCGATTTTAACAGCATTCAGTGGATTTTTCGCAAAATATCGCCAATAGCGCAAAAATTGAACCGAAATTCAAGAAATCATTTTCTTCGGCAAATTTGTCGCCAACTTGGCGAGCTGTCACCAAGTTGGCGTCAAACACTTGGCGACCAAAAGCTTGGCGATATATCGTCAAGTGATTGCGCCAATTCATATCACTTTTGTCTACATTAAAATTAACACTGATTTACCCCAAAGAAGGGGTAAGCCCCCCCCCCGGGAACATTCGAATGCAACCACAAGGGGAGGTACACAACTAGACCTCCCTCAAAGCCAACATAGTATCAAACTAGAATCTTCTACGGTATACAGTTTTTGAGTTACGCGACATACCTACATACGCACATGCATACAAACGTACATACGGTCATACAGCCGTACATAAAGTCATACTAATATCAACCATTGTTTTTTGAATACAAATTATGTTTTTAAGGAGTTATTCATCTCGCAACGTGGTTAAATTCGAAATCAGCATCGTTATTCATCGTCTTGTTAATATCGGAACAATTTGCCCCAACCACGGAACAACTTGCCCCAAGACGGGGTTAGTTGTTCCTTTTCGACTTTACTTGCTATAAAATTAATTATTAAAAAACCTTACAAAATACAACTCAAAAAACAGTCTGTATATCAAAGGGACATATAATACTAAGTTTTAACCTCGGAATATTAATTCTAGAACAAAGTTTTCAAAACGAATTTTGAGCTTGATCAAAAAACGGAACTTTTAGCCCCGCTCTCCCCTACTTGAAAAAGTAAAATTCATTTCCAAATGCGTGAAAAGCTTGAAAGTTCTTAAAAAAAAGTATTAAATTCAGCTCCTTAATGCTTCCTGCATCAAAAATGTAAAACTCATGATTTTCGCATTTCTGTAGCATAGTGCTTGAGATAAATTTTTGTGATTCACATGTTTCATATCTTGCTATTTATTCAATTCCTGATTTAGTATTTTGGAAGTTTTTTGTTATTGCTTGCTTTTATCTATACCACATTTTTTTGATGTCTTTAGAACGAGAAAAAAATACTAGACTACCCTTATTGTTTTTCTTTTTCTGCTCTCCTGTGACTAAAAAAAAAGTGAAAAATCTTCAGTAATATCTGCTTCTTAACTAAAGACACATTTATTTTAAAGTTAGTGCAATATGGGAAATTAGGCAATTAAGCATACAAATGTCAGAGGCTGGAATGTGCAAATAAATTGCCTTAAATATAATTATTCTTGATGTCTTGAAAATAATTAAATTATTCTTTGAAACTCCTTGAAAAGTGCAGCAACTTTATATCTTATCAAGTGCATCAAGCTTCAAGTGTCCGAATGTCGGGATGTTACTCTTCTGTTTTCTAAATTTTCAAACCATTACCTTTAAATCATTTTTTCATTTTATTTTATTGATCATTTTGCATTTAATGCAGCATTGTATTAGTCGGTGGATTTGAGAGACACCAACTTTATACCGAAAGCAGATGTGAGTTTTCTTTTCTCCTTCCAAGCTCTTTTTCCTCATCGATTGATGTCACCGATTTATAGAACCACAAGTACAAGCAATTTTTACTTTGACTGATTTTAATTTGCAAAAGAAGGTATAACTTTTAAAAGATATTGTTTACCTATTTTTCTCCTGTTATTTTTGTAGTCTTAATAACCTCAAAAATGCAACATTTTTAGGTCTATTTTTCAAAATTTCCCTCGGGAGAAACCCCCGAGCCCCCTAAAATCGCGGATATTCTATACTTCATTAAAAATAGTCATTGCTTTACTTTAATCATACTCATCCTCCCTCAAGGGTAAATTTAAAAAAAAGGAAAAAAAAAAATTAGAGACAGCACGAAATGTAAAAGAAAAAAAAACATTAAGTTCTGCATCAGTGAAAAAAAGACAAAAATGGCCTGTTCTGCCCACAACAAAAAAAAAAAAAAGAGGCCGAATATCTAAAATAGCTTATAGCGACATTCGGTCTAAATCCGACCCTAAATACAAGATTTTATTTTGTCAGGCTGTTTTTAATTCCTATTATCTATTTATTGGTTTGTACATTTTTTAGCAACATTTATTACTTTTCAAACTTTAATCGCGGAAAGGGGCGGCATTTTGCATTTTTGTCCTGGGCGGCAAAACTGCTAGGGCCGCCCCTGCTCCCATAGCAATGGAAAAGTCACAACATAAAATCAAAAAGGCTTGGTTATTTTGTTTTAAAATTCATAAGTATTTCTATTTGTTTATAAGCTCCTTAACTCCAACTGACTTATAGGTTTTGTCGTGACCACTACTTAGCATCATTTCTCTCCCAACTTTAAATTTTGTGAAACGAACGGTTGAAGTTGAATAAAATGTCCCACTATTTCCAAAAGTAAATGTGATTTTAAAAGAAAATCGAAGTACGGAAACAATATTTCTATATAATGTAGTTCCGCCTTAGCCCTGGCCTAGGAGTGATAACTTACTGTTTATTACAATTCAGTTATTAAAGGAGCATTATATGATTTACCAAATTTTGCATTTTTATGAATATAACCAATTTGTTTTTAAAACCTAAATTGTGATATTTGTATTAAGACTACTTATCGTATCGCAAAAATTTTTTCACCGATGATGTTCACACATGTTACTCTATCATATAAAAATAAAATTGAAAAATTGAAAACTACCCTATTAAAACCCTTTCACTACCACTTTTTTTTCTGAGAAAAAATGAAATAAGTTCTTGAATACATTAGTTACCATGCAAATATTTATAAAATTCTGGAAAAGGAAGAAAATTACAGTGAATTGTCAGTGATATCAAGGAATACCAGCGGGACATGCATTCACAATAATACAAAGCATATTTAGCCCATAAGGTCATTTGAAACTGCCTGCGGGACATATATGTCCCGGTGGTAGCGAAAGGGTTAAGAAAAGGTGCATAAAATTTTCCAATAATTTAGAATTTTATGGAATTTTTTTTTTCAATGATACTATTTTTGTTTAGCCTTAAAATTGCTTTGTTACATAGTAACAGATTAAATTTATTTTTCATTTTGTAATTTGTGATAAATTTTTAGAAAATTTGTTTAAAAAAAATTTAAATTTAATATCAGTGTTTCCTCTTACATTAAAATTACTTGGAATGTGATATTGTAATGTCAAAACTTTTATTGATTTTTATATACTGGATACGGAAAAATAAATTAATAAATAAAATGTTTCGTTTCTTACAGCTATTAATGAAGAACAACAAATGGGGGATGAAAGCCCATCACTTTTTGATAATGGTCTTTAAAATGTATAATGTATTGATAATAAAGCTTATATTTTTGTTTGCTATATTTGTTCAATCTTTAAATGCTTTTCAAGTGTATAGTAGCTTTTTCTGTTTTTTTTTTTTTTTTTTTGACCTGAGTTTTTGGTGTAAATTTTTTCTTGCAAAAATATTTAAATGCATTCCTTATTTACATCGATTTAAAAATATATATTATCTATTGTTTAAGCTGGTGAAAAACTAAGGCTGGTGCGCCAGTTTACCACTGATGAAAAATCCCTAGTACACACTTAACTTTTTAGAAACTACTTTTCATAAAAAAACCCCTTTAAATGACAGTCTAGCAATACAAAACAGTCACTCTAATTTCACTTATCTGCTCTCTGTGTCTCGATGCTTTTCACCAGACGTCTACAGATGTATTTAATGCGTATATCAAGAAAATAAACATGAATTTTGAACACGAGTTTGGAATATTCCAATGCAAACGAACGCTTTACAATTTTAATTCACAATATTTTTTTTTATGCGCATTATTTTCCCAAAATGGAAAAGAACATTTAATTTACTTTTTATGCTCAAATTAGCTTTAGCCCTCTTTTTCGCTGGCTTTACGTCAAATATGTATCATCACCAAAAATTGTGACTTTTTCTTTTCGTTTCACAAGCTAAATCAAAAAAAAAAAAAAAATGCGGAATGAAAAAAAAGTCTTTTTTTTTTTTTTGGTTAAGATAACATAAATGACGTAAAGAGCAGTAGCAGTGACAAATAATGGGTTAAACGTTGACGCGAGAATGACGCTTCCGTTATCGCTATAACGTCGCGAGCGTTATCGCCGCGATATAGCTCGCGCTGTCGGATTAGGCATCGCACTATATCGCGACGCGTTGACGCGGCGACATAGTATTTGAAATTTCTGCGATATCGCCGTACGTTATGTGCTACTAGGGGAGTGGAATCATAACGCCTCTTCTATATTAGAAGATTTTTTTCAGATAATCTTTCTTTCCCTGTATGCAGTGATGGAATGTCTCAAATTTTTTAAAGAACGAAAATTTCTTTCACACTAAAATAATTATATGCATTACACAAAAACAATGCCAGGCTTTTAATTTTTCGGAGCTGAGGCAAGGAGATCTCAAAGCTTCAAACTTTCGCCTTTACCCAGTTTCTTTCAAGTTTAATCCATCGTGTGCAGTTCATTATTCTGAAGAAATGATACAAAATATGAATGAAAACTCAAAAAAAAAAGCAAATTCTAGGCTGTATTTGGTGCCATTAAGGAACCTTCCCTAGAAATTGAATTCTTGTAGTTTTAAGTCAATATTGTGTGAAAATCCTCCCCTCCCCCCCCCCCATCCTCTTTGTCTTCCCACTCCAGTTTTAATCAGTGTGGTGACCACATTGATTAAAACTTGAGTGGGAAGACGGGGGAGGGGGGGAATGTTTCCAAGTCTCTGACCTAGAAAAATTTTCAAAAATCTAAAATATCAATCTATATCTATAAAAATGAGTGTATGTATATATACTTGTTCTCTATACAAATCCACAGTTTGCGTCAGATTTTCATCAAACCTGACACAGAGGTTCCTTGATGCCTAGAATTCTCATAGGCGGGGTCTTGAAATTTTAAAAAATCTAAAAAGCTCAAATTTAAATTTTTGGTCAAAAAATGACCCTTTTATAGGAATCTAGCCTATTTATATTGTAATCGAGATAGGCCCTTTTAGCATTCAAATTGATGAAATTTAAGATTTTTAAATATGAGTATTTTCCAATAATGATTACGATTAAAGTAATGAATTTTCAATTTAAGGCTCACCTATTTCCTTTTATCATTGAAATAAGTAAAAAACAATCATAATTCACGTGGACTTAATAAAAAGAACCACGGATTTGAATTTCAAATTTGCAATGCGACGACAGTTGCGTCTGTAATGGAGATAAGCCTTCAGAACGAGAAATAGATTTATTTCTGAGTTATAATAATTTTTACTTTGTAGTTGGGAACAATTAATAGAGAAAAGTTAATATTTTAAATTTGGCGGGTGAAATTGACGCAATTTTTTCACTTCCATGTGCAATATTTCATGCCAGTGGACGCGGCAAAGCACATACAACATTTATCTTTAATTTTCACCTTTTGATAAGACTATTTTTCTGTAAACGTTTAACTTTCTGTAATATTTTAGTTTTCTTCAAAGTTTGTACCTAAGAGACAGATTGATGCAAATTATTTTATACCCATATGAATAGAACTCTTTCAAACTTTTTTTTCCCTGAATGCTATGTTGTATTAATAAGCACCCGGGCAACGCCGGGTATTAAGCTAGTTTTAGATAATTTTGAACTACGTTGAGAGAGATTGGAGGTTATTTTTCGGTGCTCCCCACGGAAAATTCTTCATAATTACAATTGATTGCAAACTGTCTTTGATGTGATGTTATGGAGTCAGGGCTTCAGTGGTGGCGCTCTTTCGGGAGGCACATGCCCCCCCCCCCCCCCCCAACTTGATGGGCACTTAAAATTCAGAAAATGAAGTTTTGAAAAATCAAAACGAAAATTCATAATCAGAATATCCAAAATAGTTTTTTTTTTTTTTTCATTTATTTTATTTCTTCTACTCGCATGTTTTTTTTTTTGGGGGGGGGGGGGGGAGGCAAGGTGAAATGTAGGTCCCCTGTCAAAATTTTCAATGTTTGGCACTTTGTTTTTTCCGAAACAGGGACGAAAATCATCAGAAAAATTATTTCCGTTTTTGTTACCAGTTAAAAGCAAACGCAGACAGAATTAGTCTAGAAGAATTTTTTTTAGTCAAAACGTCAAAACAGTCTTTAGGGTTGCCAATAATGTGAAATGCAAGACCTCTGAGGCGTGTACTCCCCCCCCCCCCCCCCGAAGCAGGAGATTTTATCTGCACCTTCTCCATGCTTGTTGCATTACAAAAATTCGGAGAAGTGTGGAATCATAAATCACGCTATTTTACAAAACAATGTCAAGCAAAGGAATGAAAATGGAAAAATTTAAATTATGAGTAAACGCGTTTAAAGATCATACCTTAGGTAGCCTTTCATTGGAGTCATGCTATAGATCAGCATTTATTAGGGCTATTAGTATCAGCTCTTGCCACAAAACAGATCCTACCATTTATCTTAGTTGTCTCCAAATTTTTAATTTTGGCACTGACATCCCTTTGCTTCTGGCTGGTTCATATGACACTAAGCGCTTTTTTCGAGCATTTGTTAATCATAATCATATCAAAGAGAAATTAAATGCTAAATGCAGGCGAATAGCTAAAAAACTCTCATAATGCATAATAAAGAAAAATATATCATTTATTCATGCTTAACAAGAAGTTCTGTCAAGAACTAAACGAGCCTACTTTCCCGTACATCGACATCGGCATTCTAGCATCTGATCATTATTCTCTTGATTATCTAAGACTAAAAATTATGTCAAACATACCTTTTTAGCACTTAAAGCTGATTTCTAAAAGCAAAATATACCCCTCTCATCAGATGAAATAGACACATAAAAAGTAAATAAATGAATAAATAAAGTTTTGTCGCACCTTTTAAAGAATGTAACTGTTACAGTTCTTCCGTAGAAAAATTCCTCAATTGTTTTCAAAAAAAAAAAAAAATTAAAAGTACAAAGTACATCAAAACACATTTTATCAACGAAAGAAAGAAAAGAAAAAAAAAAAAACTCGTCCGTTGATAAAATGCCCTAGTGAATGAAACATTTTTGTTACAAAAAAAATCGTCTGCCAAAATAATAATAATAATAATAAATAAATAAAATAAAACAAATGAATATTAAATAAACAAAAAATCGTCTGCACAGTCAGTCATTTTTTTTCTGAGCCTGCATTTCCGCCATGTTTGCGGAGTCGGAGTCGGAATCAGAGTCCTCACAGAAGATTTATTCAGAAAAGTACTTTACAAATATTATTTATCAAAACCATTTTCTTACAAAGTTAATTTGAAGGAAATCCGATTTTATCCGGATCAACATTCAACTTAAATTCCCCGTAGGCGCTAATGTTAAATTTTTTTTCTGAACGGTTCAATATTGAACGAAAAATGGTTCAAATCGAAAAGCGAAATATGGGAATGAGCCTCTCCGAGATCTTTCAAACAAAAAAAAGTTTATTCCATTCGGATGGTTCACTCAGAAGTTATTAGGTGGGGAAAGGTTGCTTGAACGGTTCAATGTTGAACGAAAAAAATGTTCAAATTGAAAATTTAAATACGGTAAAGAAGTATTCTTGCTGAGATCCTTCGAACAAAAAAAAAAAAAAAAAAAAGTTATTTAAATAGGACTGTTTACTCAAAAGTTATTAGGGGTGACAGCTTGCTTGAGCTGTTCAATGTTGAACGAAAAATTGTTCAAATCAGAAATGTAAATACGGGAATGAAGTATCCTTGAAAAGTTCTTTCCAATAAAAAAGTTTGTTCAAATCGGACTGTTCATTAAAAAGTTAGTATCGCGGGACCGGTTGTTTGAACTTCTCAAAGTTGAACCAAAAATTGTTCAAAACAAAAAATCAAATATAGGAATGAGCTGTACTCGCCGAGATCTTTCCAACAAAAAAAAGTTTGCTTAAATCGGAATGTTCATTCAAAAGTTATTAGGGGGGAGGGGGGACAGACAGACCGACAGACGCACAAATTCCCCATCTCAATACCCTACTTTCAAATTTTTAATTTTTCGACATTCATTTTACCTTTTTATTTTTTTAACTTGGCGATATTTTTTGGACTTGGCGATATTTTTTAGATGCATTAAGCTACTTGTAATACTTTTTTCGTCTTTCTTTTATTTTTAACGGGAAAGTAGGCTAAAAACTATTTTACAACACGTAGTTTGTGTAGTAGTTTAGTACATTGTTAAGAACGTGTTTGTACTTAAAACTTATGACAAACTTAAGAATACTTATGCTTTTGCTTATGATCGTCTTCAATACATTTTTTTTTCCTTCATTTGTCTCAAAACTTACTTTTGAACCCTTTCAACTTTTATCTTTGTTCTTAACTTATTCCTGATTTTTTTTTTTTTGTTTCAATTTGATTTTTTTCTTGACATAATTTTAATTTATTTCGTTGTTTGCCATTTTTTGCTTCAGTTTTATTTTCCTAATTTTAGTGAGTGCATTTTACATTACTGTTTTTTTCCTTACCTTTATACTTTTTTTTTTTTTTTTTTTTTTGCGAAGAGTGATCTATTTCTTCCTATATTGGATATCGATATCAAGTTGGGTCACTAGGGTCAAAGGCAGTGTTCCCCTAACTGCCATTGCAAGTTTTAACCTTAAAATAGATTGATTAAATATGCAACATTGCTGCAAAATTTCAGATTTAATATTTCTTATCCCCTTCCTCTTCTCTCTCACTCTTATTCCTTGTTGATTAATAATGTCATTGTCGGCGATTTGTGGAAGCATAAGACATTTTTATTTTGACCGAATATAACATTTTTAAGGGGTTTTGTTTGCCTCGTTTTTTTTCACATATTTTTAGTCTCAATAACTTCATAGAATGCCTCAAAATGCAGAATTTTACGCCTATTGTTCAAAAGCAAGAGCATTAAAAAACAAGAAAAAACACCGGGGACTTAATCAGGGGAAAAGACACACAAAATGAAAAATGTCCTGTTCTGCTGCCGAAAGTGTAGTCGGGACTATACTTGTAATAGCTTAGGAAGCCGTTAATTCCAAGACCACCATTTCAAGTTCTTAAAGGGAAGTGGGATCAAAGGGTGCAACAACAATGTAATTTCATCGGAAAACAACAAAAATCACGCCCACTTGTATGTAAATACATCAATTTCTCAAAGCCGGGTGGGGGGGGGGAGGGCAATTGACCTCTCTCTCTGACCCCTCCCGCTTAATGACGGGCCTGGTTATTCTAAATCCGACTCTGGTGGTAACTGGCAACTGAGGAAAAAAAAAGAGAAATAAAGGAAGAAATAATATGCAATTTCATCGGGACAGTAAGAGCAAATATTTCTCTTACGAAAAATCCAAGTAAAAAATGTAGGGGAGGGGGTGGGGGATCAAAAGCTCCACCAGCATTTCTGAAATTTTTGACATGTTCCCCCGAAAACTTTTGGTCACGCTACGCCTATGGTGGCGCTAGTAAATTCCCGACGCGGGGGCAAGCTTACCCAACAGGGGGGCAAAGATATAATTTATTAATTAAAAAAATTAGTTATCTCCCCCCCCCCCGACTCCAATCTTTCATTTTATTATGAGGCATAATCATAAAAATTAATCATTCTATCCAGGGCCTTATTTTCCCAATAAGCAGACTAGGCAGCTGCTTCTAGGGCGGCATATTTTCAGGGGCGGCAAATTTTGCTTTAACCAAGTTTTTTATAGCAATTCTTGAAAGAGAAGTATTAACATTCTATTTTAAGCGTATGAATCTACTATTAGGAGGGAAAACAGTAATTGTGTTGAAGACGAAAAGCAGGCCTTGATTGTAGGAAAACAGGTGTAATTGCTTTTGGAGGGAAGTCGCAACAAGATTGAACTTCGTCTAAGATTTTTATTCAGTTGTAGTTTCACGAGAGATTGATGCGCATTTTTTCTTTTACACCTTATTATTTTATTAAAAAATTGTTTTTTGCTAATATTGAGTCTTGGAAGCAAACAAATATGAGTAAAGAACAAAAAATTATTTCTAAATAAAAGAAACGTGCTAAATTAAAAAACGAAGAACAATAGTCTTCAAAATTTTTTCAAAACGTGATGCATATTTTAAGAATGGGCAGTTTTCGAAAGTGGAAACTTTTCACATGTTGTAGAGTAATTCAATAACAATTTACAAATAAAATGCCATAAAAAAGTGAGGAGCGTTAAGAAACTTACGCGAGTAAACGTGTGCCATAGAGGAAATTATTCAAATCGTAGATTCATAAATAAAAAGTTTTTTTGACTGGACAAACATGCTCTTTTGATGAAGATGACAACTATGATAAAATGGTCAACATGCAAAACATTGAAGTTCATAGCTCTGGGAAAGATTCAGCTTGGTTGGGAACTAAACCCTGAAGTTTCGCGTAAGGTTGACCTCCAAACCGGAACATAAGCCTTGTAACCCAGAGCCCTCTGTCACGTAAACTGAGATTGACGCAGTAGGATTTGGCAAAAAATGGGCTAGCGCCTTTCAGATTAGTTTTTTTAGGTGTTAAACAACAAAGCTGAATATTCGATTGCGAAACACGAATTTGATCACAATAATGCAAAAGGGTGAATATCAGGAAAAGTGCCAATTTGACCATGGAAATTTAATTTTTAAAGATACTCAGAAAATAAAATTAATGGGATATTTCAAATACACATTAGTAACAATTTTTTTTTTAATTAGGGGCATGGTCAAGGTGAACATTTACCCCCATTTTAGGGGGGGGGGAGGTGCCTTTGAGCGTTACCGACATGATGAGAATGCTACCGATTTGACCAATATTACAGATTTCACCCTTAGTGTACAAAGGTAAACACATTCACTCCCTTTTATATTTAAAAAGAAAATAATAATTACTTAGAATATAATAACACTTACACAGCCTGAACGCTTTTTTGTTTCATAAATAAAATTAGAGACTAATTCAAAGTTAGTTAAAGTTTAAATTAGTGCGACAAATTTTTTTTCAAACAGATAAATAGGTTAATAGTTAAAAAACCAAAATAAAAGAAAATTCTTAACACAATCTTAAAAAACGCAATTAATTCAAAATGGTCAAAGTTTGGCAGGGGAGGGAGATTTGCACTAAACTGTTCGTAAGTTTTCCATTTTAAAACAGAATTATATTTTTGGGTGCAGTAGTTACGAACGAAGGTCTGAATATTGATGTAAAAGAATAAAGGGTAAAAAATGGCAATAATTTTGATTGAAAACTCAAATTTTGCGAAAAATTTGTTTTTGAAGCATTAAAAAAAACAATAAAAATACTGCTTCCAATAATGGAAAATTTGGCAGGAAAAACGATGCACTTGAAATTATCTTTGTTCCTTAAAACTCAACTCATAACACGAAGAAATAATTGCGAAAAAACATCGATAACGCAGCATCAGTTTCGTAACAGATATCTTCTGTTTCGGCGCTGCCGACATGACAAATTTCCCGTAATATGATAGCTGAACATCCCTAATTAAAGATTCGAAAATAAAAACACCTTATTATGTCCATGGCAATAGGTTTCTTTACCATTATGCAAAAATAGATTAAAAAATCAATTTATTTTGTGTCTTAATTTCCGCTGCCGACATGACACTTGGTAGAAACGGAAAAGTCAAGATTGAAAAAATCTTACCTGTAATTCAATGCAGCTGAAGTGAAAATTTTCTATCGGAACTGAAACATCACATATTAGAGCTTCAACCAGCGTAATTTTTTGGCGCCAGAAAATGTTTTTGTCTGGATTTTATCATTCCGGAAGTTGGCTCACTCTTCATGTTATGAAAACTTGTGACAAGCAAAAATTGCTTTTTTTATCGATCTAAATTCATTTTATCTTTAACACAAGAGTTAATCGTCATAGGGGCGATTCTCTGTAAACTCGTCATTCTTCACTCGAAATCATGGTTCTCATGGTTTTTTGAAATGTTCGTATAATTAGAATACTATTGCTCAGAAAATGAATCTATTACTTTGGTTTGAAAGAGGGCCAATTGAAGTTTATGATTTTCTGATAAATCATGATAGGGGGTTACTCCCCTGCCTAGTATAACTAGGCAGGGGACTGTGCTAGGTAGCTGTATTTTTGCCCTTTGTAGCGTAATATCTGCAAAACTATTGGAACATAATTAGTTTCAAGACTACCTATAAATTTAGGCAGAAATCGTGGACATAATAACTAATATGTTTCATATTTAAACTAATTGCCATTAATAAAATCACTTCCCAGAGGACTGTTTTCGCAACGATCACGATGCATACTTTCAGCACAAATGTGGCTCTCGAACTAAACAAAGTGACGTTTCAACACCGTTCACGGCGATTTCGTCAAATTCACACTGATTACTTTAAACTTCATGCCAAAAAGAATTTGCAAAAGTTATAGATTTTTCGTATTACAGCTTTGAATTTGTTGCAGGGGACTGTTCGAAAAAACTCTGGACAGAATTTACTTGACAATTTTAAGTTTTAGAAATACGTAATTATACTTTATTTCATAAGAAAAATATAGCTTCATTATTCTATTTTTAGATATTAATTGCCAAATTTATGTAGTGTTAATAGGTTTTTTGAAATACTATCTTTAACAGTTAAACTATGGGATTCGGACAGCCAGGGGACTGTGTTTTTGGTGCTTAGATAATTTCTAGAAAAAAAAATTAAATTGTTATCGTTCCAAATACAATTGGCCCACAAAGTATTAATGCTTTTCTTGTATTAAGAGCGATAATTACTTAATTACACTTTATTATTTTTAAAATACTTGGTCCGGACAGCCAATTACCAGTTTACAGAGAATCGCCCATAGATGAACATAAAACACGTTATTTCCTTTTGTATTTCTTTCTGCTGCGATGTTTTATAATCCACAGGATTTTTTTGAACTTTGCGATTCGAATGTGTGACGCGCTGCCGACATGACATTGATGCAATAAAAAGAGTTCTATTGTCACAAATTAAAGTAAAACCTAAAAATTTTGTCAAGGATTGTATGTGCAACGCAGTTTACTGTATGAGAAAAGAAAAATCTTTGGTTTTTATTTGGAAGTGCTTGAGAAATTCATTTGTGACTTAAATTAGCACTTTTCCTGATATTCACTCAGAATAATAAATGTAAGCTATTTGGAATGTAATCTTACTTCATCAAACATAAAACACTTACAAAATTTAAAAACATGAGACGTAAATCATTCCTTCAGAAGACGGACAGTTTTAACTTTGAGAATACTACTGATTTAGATTGAGGTGGTAGTTTTGCAGTGATACCTAAAAGTGAATTATAAGTATCACTGCAAAATACCACTGAACTTTTCCAATTGGCTGTGTCTTATGTGCTAACTTTCATCATTTTATTTAATTTAAAATGATATGCCCCCTTAGTTTCAGAATAAAGTGTTAGATTTTTACCTTATTTTTCATGTACTCAGATATTAATTTAATTCTTGCCGAATTGTTTTTTCGTTGCAATATTTTATTAATTTAATCCTTGCCGGTTTATCTTTTTCATTGCAATATTTGAACTTCTTAATCTCTCGTTCTCTATTTTATTTTTCTTTTATTTGAAACGGCGGCCTTTGCATGCGATTTCCATGATGATATTTCGATTTAAAAAAAAAAGAGTTAGACGTACAAATATGTTGTACACTTGCAGTAACGTAAATAGCACTAGCTTAACCCCGCTTCGTGGGCGGGGGAGTGGACATGAGGTTTGAGGACCCACAATACAGGAAAAGAGCGCCATGGGTTACAATGAAACAAAAGGTTTTGACGTTAAATATTTATTTTCTCGCAAATCAATGTTATCTTTCAGACAGGGTGGGGGCTCCGGACATGCCCAGCATTTTTTCAAAGTTGAAGTTCTCAAAGTAAAATTGTAAGCTCCATCAAGAAGGAAAGGGATGTCGTACGCAACTTTACTTGGAAAATTTTCCGAAATAAATGTCCTAAATACAGTGAACTCTCACTTATACACCGCCTCTTTTATACGCCTTTTTCACTTATACGACCATTTTCAAAGGTCCCAGCACATTCCATAGCAAAATAATGATAATATAATTCGTTTGTGCGTCGCTCTAAAGATAAGTATTTCACTTATGCCCGATTTTTTCATTAAATGTAAAAAAATAATTAATTTTCTTTAAAAATATAAGCATGTTTCTTCACTTTCTTCTTGAATGTTTTTCCTTTATTGCTCACGGAAGGCATTTTTTCCTCACCAACTAAAGTTTAAAGAGGGACAATTATTTATTATGGATCGTTATAAAGGGAACAGTTTGTGATTAGGTATGCTACAATTTTGGATTTCTCGTTACCACTGTAGTTACATTACAGTAATTGCCAAACCGTAGTAACATGTCCCTTTTCTATAGAAACATTCTTATTCATGCTCTCGTTAGAACTTATGTTGCGTTTTAGACCTTTAACCCTTTATGCCCCGACGGGACTCAGAAGCTCCGCTTACATTAATTTAGTAATATGAATCCTATATGGCTGGAATCATGCTGAAGCTTTTAAGTACCACTCCTTGTACTTCGCTGAGAGGCCGACAGATGATACCTGCAATCGGAAACAGTTTTCTTAGGGGCCCTAAAGCGTAGGGGGCCTTAGACTCTACTGATTTTCAAAATTAACTAAATTAATTTGAGACATAAAGGGTTATTTATGCTTGTTCACTTATGCGTCTGTCTCAGTTATGCGCCTTTTTCTGTTGGTCCCTTGGGCCGGCGCATAAGTGAGAGTTCACTGTATGCAATTCCAAGTCATCTTTCATGATGATAATGGAAAGGGATGCGGTTCTTGAAATGTTTTTCTTTTTTTTTGAAATTGCTGTCTTAAATGCAATTATTATAAGCTTGTTTCATGACGTGAAAGAAAAGGGATGGGGTTCGTTTCCTATCCCCATAATTTCTCCTCAAATAAAGAAACGCATCTAGACAAATTTTGATAACGCTGGAAAAATTGATGAGGATCAATGCTCCTCCTTCTAAATATTTTCGGAATAGGGAAGTTTCTCAACCTATTTAAATATTCTTACATTGCCTGCCAAATATTAAGAGGCTTACAAAACACAAAAAATCACCATCGCCGAATTTTAAAACACCATGCTTGATTTTTAATCATTTTTTAAAAACCCACACGCAAAAAGCGCGCCTGGAGAAACGAAACTAGTGACGTCTGATGGCCGTAATTTCAGCGTTTCACCTACAAAAACTGCACTGCAGCTATACATCTTTTTATTGTGTAGTTTTTTTTTTCGTTATCGATTATTTTAAGGCAGGGATTCAAGTGAAACACCATTGCAATCGCTTCGAATTACAATCGCTACTGGAAGTGAATTACATTATCATCAACTTAACTTGGCACTGACGCCACTACGGGTGGAGCCAATAAGAGCTCACAAGCAGTCAGTGATCTCCTCTTATTCGCCAAGTAGGCTGTGACGTTTTATCTAGCTCGTTTTTCATAGGCAAACGTCACCCAAATGTCACGCTGACGTCACGATGTTTTTATCAAGAAACGTTCTAATGTAATTCATTTCCAGTAGCGATTGTAATTTGCGATCGCCTATTTCACTTGAATTCCTGCCTTAGTCTTTCAATTCACATGGAGATTGGATTCGTTAAAGGGCCATCCAATAACCTGTCAGCGATGATTGCTTTGAATTTTTTGATAGCGAAAACAAAATTCAAATTTTTAGGAAATCATTGCTTGGTGACTTTTGCTTGTTACGGCAACCCAGAGGAACAGCGTTGCGAATTAGCGAAGAAACCTGTTTCCGCTCTGGCCAATACACAAAGCTTCTCGCTCTATTGGTAGCTTGCGTTCGAAGAGCGAAAAATTCCCTCAGCCATGTGACATCACTGTCACTTGAACTGAAAAAAAAAAACTACTTCTCGTGTCACATTTTTTTTCCACCAATGATGTTTATGTATGTTGTTCCATCAAAAAAAAAATAATAAGTTAAAAAATCGAAAACTTCCCTATTGAAGGAAAAACACCGCTGTAGACGATCCTAGACAGGGACGTCATTTCAAGTTTTTCCAAGGGGGGGGGGGCAAAGGGTAAAAACACAATACAATTTCACTAGAAAACAACGAAAACCACGTCCACATATATGTAAAATATATTGATTTCTCAGAGTCAGGGGGGGGGGCAATTGACCCCCTCCCCGCCCCCCCCCCCAAATGACGGGCATGATCCTAGATCATGCAAAGGGAAAAGATCGGCTCAAAGAGAATGTGTTCCAGCTGTTTTCCGAAGTTCCTTAAATGTACTATTCGTTCTAAAACACACTATTGTAGGCCATCTTAACCCATTAATGCCTGACATTTTGTTTTCCAAAGATATTTTGTATACTGGTTACAAACAGTGTTTAATGGACAGGAAAAATAATAAAAAAAAGTATCATGTAAAAAATAATTTTTTTATTAAGGAAAGAAACATCGTCCCTTAAAAGTTACGATAGACCCGAGAGGGTGCATACTTGTTTTACTGAAATTTTTTTCTGCCTACGATATAATACTTAAAAAGACATTTTATAAGAAGAAATAAAATCAGCAATTAACATAAACTGGGAAGCTGGGAATAACTTTGAAAACTTAGCTTTTTCTCTTGAGATTGCGAACGATGTCATTCTTGATAAAGATCATATTTAAACTGCTACAAAGCAAGCACACTTTACAATGGTTATGTGCTGCAATCTATTAATAACGAATTGAAAAAACTCATTGAACTCATTGTACTCATTGAACACTATTATTTGGTTGAAATGTTCATTTTGGGGAAATTCAGACCGTTTTTTGGACCGTCCCTAAAAAGGAACGCTAGGCATTAATGGGTTAAATTCTCCCTCTTCTTGATAAATTTCAATGTTTTCATTTATTTCTTTATTAATTTTATTTTTACTTGTCGATCCTTTAAAATTTATTTTTAAATACTTTCATGTGCGTGTTAGTTCAAACTGAAATTTGTTTAATCATTAAAATGTGTTTATTTTTACACATTTTTTCTCTATATTTTATTTTTTATAGAAACTTGGTTGCGGTATTCTTCTCACTTTGAATTGGTAATTTTGCAATACCTAAAAAATTCTCTTCCAATACTTTAGAAAATTAAATACTATTCCATAACATAAATGTTAAGAAAATTTTAAGGGGGAAAAATAAAACCTGACAATTCTGAATTCCCCGAATTTCAACATCAGGAATGTATTTTCAAAATAGTATCCTTCACATTATGTGCACTTAAGTAACGTAACTACGTATAAGTATAACGTAACTTTATGTATATTGAAAAATAAATAATTTACAATCACACTTTCGCATTTTCGTCTTTTAGAATCAAAACCAGTTAGTTGTATCACGTTCTCAAAATCCATATAGTTTCGTCTTCGGAACTATGGATCTTTACAGTTTTGACTTTGGATGCTTACTTTCAGTGGCGTAATCTAGGGGGGGCATAGGGGGGCAAGTGCCCCCCTACTTTTTTTGGTCCAGGGGCAGAGTTATTATTTTGCCCCCCTAGTTTTTAAGTGAAAAAAAAAATTGTTTGTCAAATGATGCATACCTTATTTTCAAACGAGAAAAAATGTAATTTCCTAAATGTAACCATTGTAGGAAAAAACGGGACACAGAGACAGTCTCGGTACAAGGAAGCAACCTCTCTTCCTGATAGCGAGCGACCACCCCCTTTTCCTCGGAAATTGCTTAAGCAATAAATAGGGTCTGATTTTATCCATAAGACCCAACTTCCACGTCAGGTCAAACAAGGGGCTCTGAAAGGACAAAATCTATTTAATTTACGTTGCTTAAGGTATCTTTGAAAAAAGCAATTTGAACGAAAAAAGATGATAAAATTGCATAATAAAACAATACTTGTAGTTGATACTTGAAAGTTGTTTGGCAAATTTAATTGATGTTTTTCTTTTTCAATTTCTTTTTATTATTTTTTAAAGAAACATTTACATGACATTTTTTAAAATAAATGTTACAGTACAGTCCCCCCTCCCTCCTCGACTCTGATTCAGATTAGCCCTCTCTCTGTTTTTACTCCCCCCCCCCTTTTTTTTATTGCAACACTGACAATCCGCTGTAGCTATGTAGACGTAGCCGAAGCCCGGAACACAGCTCTGATTCCATTGATTCTACAGTTTAAGCTGATCTACAGTGGGCATGATTCCCTTGAGAGCCGGCTCCCGAGTTGACGCTCAAGGTGGTCTTTCAGCTTTGACGGTGCCTTGGATCCTTGATGGTTTCGTGGAAGTCAGTCCCTGAGAAGGACTTGAAGCTTATCTTGGTATAAAGAGTTAAGATAGTGTTCTTTAACATCTGTCATTATTTATGGGAGCGATTGGCTATTATTAGTTTCTTCCACTATTATATGGATCAGACCACCATTGGAAGGCGTATGGGAATATCTAACTCTTTCCCACGATTTTTTCACTCGAGTTATGAATAACTGGACGCCGCATACAACAAAAATTTCTCATAAATGGAAAGGTACAGCTACTTGTCGGATTACCTTTGTCGGGTTTTTTCTATAGGTTATCCGGTAACCTTTAGTACTTTATTTATCCAGGGTTCGTACGCTCCTTACAAACTCCTTATAAACTCCCGCTTTTTAATTAGAGAAAATAAGGGCCCTTAAAACTCCTGAACGTCACCATTATCTCCTTACAAACTCCTTATTTTTTCATTCTGTTAATACATGTTTTTTTTCCTGCTAAGTGTTTTCTTCTGCCACAGATCCCAGGGGTGATTGTGTTCGAGTATTTTACCTGAATTCCGGTATTTTCTCGTGTGTTTAAACTTGAAATCCAGTATTTTTCGCTATGCCTTCACTTAGCCGCTATATCTTTCCACAACCAATTTTTTTCCTTACTCCAAATTTTCGATGATTGTATCAATAATTATTAACAATATACATCATCTAGACCTGTTAAAGTGACTTTCTAAAATTGTTTTACGTTAATATATTCTTTTATTTGCCGCTTTTATACTTTTGATGCCTTCAATTTAATGATGCAATCTTTTTGCATCCGGTTTGAGAATAGAGTTTTTCTGATTTTTTTTGTTTACTTTGCTATGCTAAGGGGCAAACAAGTAAAATGTCTTTTTATTTCTATTAAAATCGAGAATTAAAACTTTTCAAGCGAAATTCTGGGTTCCTTATTAGTCAAAAAATTTAAATTGAAATCATTGATTTAATTAAAATTTTATCTCGACTACGTTGATTGATATTGATATGTGTTTATCAAAGAGCTTTAAAATTTAAATTATGACACATTTATTTTAATAAATCCTTTGAAATATCGTTTTTTTCCCTTTTGTTTGTTCAACGCGTTCATAATGAAAATCGCGATCTCTTTGCATCCGCCGTTCAAATAGGAATTTTTGCATTTATGATGTTTACTATACTCTGTCAAGAGGTAAATAACTAAAATTTCATTTTATTTATTTATTTTTTTTCTGTTTAAATCATTAAGTTGAAATGTTTTAAACGAAATTCTGTGCTCTTTAAAAGTGTCAATCGTCAAAAAGTTTAAGAAATTTGAAAGGTTTGAATTTTGGCTTCTACTATTTCCAGTTCACTTAGTATTATTTTATTTTAATAATAATTTTTTTAAAGTGTCTTGTTTTTCAAAAAGTACTAATTTTCAATTAGTCTTTAATTTTTTTTTTTTTCGTTTTTAAATTAATTTTTTTTAGAAATTTATTTTCAAAATAAAATATTTTTCAATAGTTACCCCCACCCCCTTAGGTATCTGAATTTATTTTAAGTCGGCTAATATTCAAGAAGCAGTAAATTCATATTTGACTTTCAATTTAGTGTATTATTAAATATATTGTGTGACAGCAAAAATAAATAATACAAAAATAAATACAACATTTTTTTAATGTGTTGTTAAAAAATGCGTGTTTTGACTGGAAAACACTCCTTAAAAATTGAATTAAACTCCTGCAAAACTCCTTATTTTTAATTTTCAGATTTGAGTATGAACCCTGTAATATCGCTTCACAATATGTACGTGTGTTGTCGGATTACCCTTGTCAGTTGTCGGATTATTCCTTAAGTTAATTTTTATTGCTTTACTATGTATGTGTGTGGTATACCGCAGAACTAGGAGGCGTGTATAGACTATCTCCCCAAAAACAACAGTGTTGTAAAAAAATCCCCCGCCAAGAAAACCTTAAATACTCAGCCTTAAAAAGTTATGATATCGAGTTTTCCCGCCAAGTTTGTGCCAAACTACAACTAACCTGTATGTATAGTTCTTTTAAATTGTTTTCAGTTTTGCCAGGCGGGAAGCTTTGTCTTGTGAGGTGGTTGCTTAATGAGTAAAAACTTCCCGCCTGGCAGGACTGAAAACAATTTAAAAGAACTATACATACAGGTTAGTTGTAGTTTGGCACAAACTTGGCGGGAAAACTCGATATCATAACTTTTTAAGGCTGAGTATTTAAGGTTTTCTTGGCGGGGGATTTTTTTACAACACTGTTGTTTTTGGGGAGATATCACATGTTTTTGCATTAATATTATTTCTTTGCCTGTTTTTTTTTTCTCTTCAAAATTTACTTTGCATGTTTTTTTTCCCTTCAACATTTTTCTTGGCTGTCCGACATATGTGGTTTTCTTGGCGGCATGCATTTGGTGCAAAAGTTCAAGGATCTTCTTCAGTCTAGGATAAATTTGAAATCAATCACAATGTACCACCCGAACCGACGCAAAACAAAGCTAGTTGCTAACAATACTACGATTAAATTAAAAGTTAAAAAAAAAAAAACCAACCCTTACTGCCGATCTCATATTAAAATGAACTAAATTGAAGATCCCTTTTAAAAGCCTTATGCAATAAAATCAATTACAAATATTTTATTTGTTAACAAATAGAAACTGGCAACAGATTAAATTATAATCATTGAGTTTTCTTTCCTCGTGGCCCAACAATGAAAACATAAATGCTCAGATGTTGAACAGAGCTAGTAGATAGAAATCGGACCAATTTTAAGCATTAATAACTCCGGGGTGCGATGACCCCGGGGGTTAAATTTTGGGAAAACGTCCTCAATGTCTCATCGAGAATATTCATACCAAAAATCAACACTAAAGACCCCCGGGGAGAAAAGATACGGAAAATAAAAACGAGGGGAGAGGGGGTGGGGGTCGAAAAACCCCCTATGCCGAGCTTTGGGACAAAATAAATGTGGGTGCAAAAGCAGAGCTCGATCCGAGTTACCGTTTAGTCTGTAGCCCTGTCAAACAATTTTTAAAAAGTGCGAAAAATAGCAATTTTATAACATTTATCACCCCTCCCCCTGAGGGTCCTGGATGTTTTGCTTTAGTATGTGCCGTCAGGGGCCGCTGGAGATTGAGTATACCAAAAATCAACTCTAGGGATCTTTATGGGGCTGAGATACAGAGGGGTGAAAACCCCGGTTTGGTTACTCGCGTAAACAGTCCTTGTCGCTCTTTTACATTTTTCTTTGCGACGAAAATTTCTTGGCGACTTGTATTTAGTTTTCTTGGCGGGGCGGGACGCTCCCGCGTCCCGTGATCTGTCTCCGGTTAATTAGCAAATAGAATGTCTAGTCTATCTGAGCATCTGTCATAGCAACATATATCCCACCAATAGAAAAAATTGTCCTTAAAAAGATGCACGCCTACACCTTGAGCCCCTGTTAGTTAGGATACACTGATGAAACTAATTTTGAATTTTAATTAGAAAAAGAGTCCACTTGCTAATTCGGTTCTACAAGGGTATAGGGCACGTCAAGCCACTAGTCAATACTAGAGTTTAGAGTTGCAGTGTCAGAAGATCCATCTCCAGTTTCCTCCAAGTTTGGCAAAGATAAAAAGTTACGAAGTAGAAGATAATAGATCTCTAACAAATAGGTAAATCTTTCTACTTTTATCTCTTAACATTTTCTCTAAATATTTACAGTCACCAAAAATAAATTATAACAACGTATTAAAAATGGTCAAGGAAACAAAGAGTATCTTAAAAAATCTTAGAACAGATCAAGAGTTTGAAAATTTGTGCAAAACTACTTCCGATCTTTCTACAGCTATGGGATTTAAACCTCCTCGCACATCCAAAGACACAAGCGTGTGCCCCAGAAATTAAGAGGCGGAGATAAACAATCTACAACTACTCCGAAAGACCACTATAAAATCGAAAATTATTTTAAAGTTTTAGATGTAATTATTAATGAAATTGAGCAAAGATTCAAAGAAAACGACCTCTACATCCTTGTGGCATTTTCAGATGTCTTGACAGAAAATGAACCTAAAATCTAAAGTTTGGAACTGATTTCCAATTTGTGCGGTTTAAATTTAGAAGAAATCAAAGCTGAAGTTAAAATTTTTAATCGCATATTTAAAAGCTCAACAGAGACGGATAACTTGGAAAACAGAATCAAATACATTAAGCAACACAATATAAGAAATGGATTTATAAGTCTTCATACATTGTATAAAACTTTCTTATGCACACCAATGAACACCGACAGCATCATGTGAAAGAAGCTTTTCTTTATTAAAAAGACTGAAAACGTATCTGCGCTGCACAACAGGGCAAGAAAGATTATCAGACCTTGCGTTATTGAACATTGAAAGGGACATTATCTTCTATATCTATAAAAATGAGTGTATGTATATATATATACTTGTTCTCTATACAAATCCACAGTTTGCGTCAGATTTTCATCAAACTTGACACAGAGGTTCCTTGATGCCCTAGAATTCTCATAGGCGGGGTCTTGAAATTTTAAAAAATCTAAAAAGCTCAAATTTAAATTTTTTGTCAAAAAATGACCCTTTTATAGGAATCTAGCCTATTTATATTGTAATCGAGATAGGCCTTTTAGTATTCAAATTGATGAAATTTAAGATTTTTAAATATTAGTATTTTCCAACAATGATTACGATTAAAGTAATGAATTTTCAATTTAAGGCTCACCTATTTCCTTTTAGCATTGAAATAAGTAAAAAACAATCATAATTCATGTGGACTTTATAAAAAGAACCACGGATTTGAATTTCAAATTTGCAATGCGACAACAGTTGCGTCTGTAATGGAGATAAGCCTTCAGAACGAGAAACAGATTTATTTCAGACAGATTTATTAGATTGAGTTATAATAATTTTTACTTTGTAGGTGGGAACAGTTAATAGAGAAAAGTTAATATTTTGAATTTGGCGGGTGAATTTGATGCAATTTTTTCACTTCCATGTGCATATATTTCATGCCAGTGGACGCGGCAAAGCACAGACAACATTTCTCTTTAATTTTCACCTTTTGATAAGACTATTTTTCTGTAAACGTTTAACTTTCTGTAATATTTTAGTTTTTTTCAAAGTTTGTACCTAAGAGACTGATTGATGCAAATTATTTTATACCCATATGAATAGAACTCTTTCAAACTTATTTTCCCTGAATGCTTCGATGTATTAATAAGCACCCGGGCAACGCCGGGTATTAAGCTAGTAATACACTGAAGTGACAAAAGTCATGGGATACCTCTTAATATCGTGTCGGCCCTCCTTTTGCCCGGCGAAGTGCAACAACTCGACGTGGCATGGACTCAACAAGTCGTTGGAAGTCTTCTGCAGGAATATTTGAACCATGCTGTCTCGATAGACGTCCATAATTGTGAAAGCGTTGATGGGGCAGGATTTTGGGCACGAACAGACCTCTCGATGGTGTCCCATAAATGCTCAATGGGATTCATGTCGGGCGATCTAGGTGGCCAAATCATTCGTTGGAATTGTCCAGAATTTTCTTCAAACCAATTGCGAACAGTTGTGGCCCGGTGACATGGCGCATTGTCATCCATAAAAATCCCATCGTTGTTTGGGTACATGAAGTCCATGAATGGCTGCAAGTGATCTCCAAGTAGCTGCACATAAGCATTTCCAGTCAATGTTCGGTCCAGTCGCACTAGAGGACCAAGTCCATGCCATGAAAAAACAGCCCACACCATTACGGAGCCACCACCAGCTTGAACAGTGCCTTGCTGACAGTTTGGGTCCATGGCTTCGTGGGGTCTGCGCCACACTCGAACCCTACCATCGGCTCTTACCAGCTGAAATCGTGACTCATCGGACCAGGCCACGGTTTTCCATTCATCTAGGGACCAACCGATATGCTCACGTGCCCACGAGAGTCGCTGCAAGCGCTGTCGTTCTGTCAGTAAAGGCACTCGAGTCGGTCTTCTGCTGGAATAGCCCAAGAAATCCAAATTTCTCCGCACAGTTCTAGCAGACACGTCCATTGTACGTCCCACATTGATTTCTACGGTGATTTGACGCAGTGTTGCTTGTCTGTTAGAATTTACGACTCTTTGCAGACGTCGCCGGTCTCGATCTTTAAGTGCAAGCGGTCGACCACTGCGCTGTCCATGGTGGGATGTTATGCCTGAAATTTCATACTCTCGGCACACTCTTGACACAGTGGATCTGGGAATGTTGAATTCTCTAACGATTTCCGAAATGGCATGACCCATGCGTCTAGCTCCAACTAACATTCCGCGTTCAAAGTCTGTTAATTCACGTCGTGCGGTCATCATCACGTTAAAACCTCTTCACATGAATAACTTGAACAGAAATGAAAGCTCTGTAAAAGCACTGCGCATTTATACCTGTTCTATGCGATGCTACTGCCATCTGAAAATTTGCATATTGCTATCCCATGACTTTTGTCACTTCAGTGTAGATAAAGATGCTGTCATCAATGCATTTTCTTCAAAGGCAGAGATGACAGGAAGGCGCCTTACCCTTCATTAGTGCTTGGTTGAATATGTTTTTTTTTTTTGTCAGATTTATACTTGTTTTCATGGTTAATATATTTAATTTGTAAATTTAAACTAATTTTTATTTCCTTTTTGCTGTTCGGTAATACATGTAGCTTTTGATTACACATTTTATTTTATAGCTTTTGATATTCCTGACTTGTTGCGCACGTTATGACTCAGTGTATGTAAATTTGATTCTTAGAGCAGAGATTTTATGTATAGCATGGATTAAAAAACCAGTAAGAACTGAGATTGATTTTAGAAATCGATAAGATTTCAAGACCTACCTGTTGAAAAAAAAATGGAAAGAATAAATTTTTATTTTAGTACTATACGGAATGGTTGTTGCCAAACATGAGTTTTTCAGTGCAATAAATTTTATTAGTAGAAATACAGTTTCGATTCGACGAGTCATTTCACATTCTATGTTTACCACCCAGCTTTCCATTTTTTTTTTTTAAATCTCAATTGATTCATCTTTAACGCATTAAAGATGTTGGTTTCGAATCCTTGTGAAAGAATTTTTCTTCCAAATGTTACCATTGCTAATAAGACCATTTTGCTCTGAACAATGGTTAAATCAATATCGCTTTTACTAATTTATGTTTCCTGAATTCATTAAGATTAGTAAATGTACTTCCAGAAGTTGACCGAATGAATGAACAATGCCTATTTCACATGTGAAATTTCAGCAACTGATCCCTCTGTAGGTTTTCTTTAAGATGTACTCTCAGTAACAGAGAGTAGGATGTACTCTTCTCGTCTCTGGTGCCTTGTTCTGTTTTTAAAACATTTAACATATACATTTCGTAAAAAGTTTTTTGATTTTATTATTATCATCATCATCATCATTATTTTTATTACTATTTGTTTATTTATTTATTTTTATTATGATTATTATTATTATCTTTTTTTTTTTTTTGAAAAAGTACATTTTGCATTATTTTAATTGTAAAAAGAAAACCCATACAAAAAGTTTGCCCCCCCACTTTTCGAGGCCAAATTACGCCTATGCTTACTTTATATTCACTTTGTTGAGATCTATTGGTTTTTTATCGATTCCCTTTAACCCCTTAACCTACGATTTAGATTCGAAGATGTTGGGCCGAAATTGTATACAAGTTCGCGCAGCGTTCGGGACGTTCGCACGACTTGGGTACACGCCGATCCGGGCAATTGTAAACATGACGGACATCGCCCGTGGTAGAGCGGTCGCGGTTTGTAGATAGCACAGACAAGACTCGTGATGTATTTCTATCATCTCTTCGTATCGTAATTAGTTTCCAGTCGTTCTTGATCGCATTCGCACGTCGAAATTTACGTTCATAAATTCTAGAGAAGCAAACCCACAAGATGTTCTCTAAAAAAAGATTTTGTGATGAAGATAGTGAGAATTGTGCTATTAATTTTGCTAATGAAAGTGACAGTAGTGACGAAATATGTAAATTTCGAAGAAAGTATAGGCGAATAATTGTTGATGATACATCCGATGACGATCAACTACCAGAGTCCTGGGTTTGGAACGAAAGAAGAAATAGTCCAAAAATCTGGGACTATACAATGACTCCTGGCATAAGCGAGGCAGCCTTATGTCAATTAGGAGGAAGTAGAGGAGAATTTGATACATTTAATCTAACATTTGATGATATATTTTGGAACAATATTGTGACTGAAACAAATCAGTATGCAAATCAACTACGAGAAAATCCACATACAAGACGAAAAATTGACGAAACCTGGTTTCCTGTAGACTCTACCGAAATTAAAAGATATTTTGCATTGACGATAATAATGGCACAGATTAAGAAACCAAGAATCCAAATGAATTGGTCGAAGAGGGCTGTTATCGAAACACCTTTATTTAGAAAATCAATGCCTTTCAAGAGATATCTACAAATTACAAGGTTCTTGCATTTTTCAAACAATAATCTTGTTGCCAATACAGATAAATTGAAGAAAGTTAGACCTGTGATTTATTTTTTGAACCAAAAATTTAAAGAACTGTATATAATGAAAAAAGACATTTCTATTGATGAATCTCTTATGAAATTCAGGGGGCGTTTATCTTATAAGCAATTCAACCCATCCAAAAGGGCAAGGTTTGGCGTAAAATTTTATAAATTATGTGAGTCCGATTCCGGATATTGTTACGAATTTAAAATATATACCGGCAACGATAAAATAAACTGTAAAGATAGCGCTTCAGAAAGTGTTGTGAAAGAGCTTTCTGAGTCAGTGTTGCACAGGGGTCAAGGCCTTGTCACACGATGCAATGTGGAGCTACTCCAACTTGGAGCAATCCTCAATTTCGACCAACTCCAAGCTTGCTTTCCTACTACGTCATCGTTGCTGTGCAGGGTTGCCGTGCAATATCGTCTGCTAGAAATTTTTTTTTATCCCGTTAAGCTGGCCACTCCTGATGGCGCCGATCTGTGACGAAGTTCTGCAGAGCTCTCCTATTGGTCGGAAAAGCAATTCGGCTCAATTTTATCGCTCCGCACGCAAAATCTTGGACTAAATTGGACGAGCGTCGGACAATAGAAATGATGACGTCAGTGTTGGCCAAAGTAGTTGAGGCAAGTTGGTGTTGCCCGGAATTGGAGGGAATCGGGGGAAAAGTTGGATCGTGTGACAAGGCCTTCACACTTTGTACATAGACAGTTGGTATTCTTCCCCAAAATTATTTATGATATTATCACATAAATACAAAACAAATGTAATTGGCACAGTACGTTCCAATAGGAAGAATATGCCAAAAGATTTGTTCAGTGTAAAATTAATAAAATATAAAAAAACTTTTTAAATTTAAAGACTATTTCTGTCCGCTCATTCGCACTAAAAAGTACGAAATAAACGGTGAAAATGCGCTTTGGGTCCCTGCTTGGCGCATTTTCAAAAAGTCGCCAACTGGCGCGTTTTTCCTTATTGTCTCGCGAATTGAAAGCTCCGAGAGACATTACGCAAAAATTGGCGACTTTTTGAAAATGCGCCAAGCAGGGACCCAAAGCGCATTTTCACCGTTTATTTCGTACTTTTTAGTGCGAATGAGCGGACAGAAATAGTCTTTAAATTTAAAAAGTTTTTTTATATTTTATTTCAAAGTTTTTTCGTTTTTTCAATTTTCGTTTCATTTGCTTTCAATTTTTTATATCTTTTGCGACGTGCCTGTAGTCTATGCTGTCGTGCAATAGGGCTTTCAGTTTGAAGCACTATATTACTATTTTTCTAGAAAACATATCTTGCACTATCGCATTGTCGCCTAGTTTTTTTCGCTCTTCAAAAATATTCATTTGTATAAAGCAAATTACGTTTCAAAATCAGTATAGTATTAATTAAAATAACAAGAACAATAAAATATTTACATTGCGTTTTAAAAGGTCATATAAACAAACTATCAGTGATCTTCAGTCTTCCGCTCTCCCAACTGAGCAAGTTGGGAACTGAACCCAAGTCGCCATCTGGTGTGTTTTCCTTGTTGTCTCGCGTAGTTGAAAGCTCCAAGAGACATTCCGCAAAAATGGCGTTTCTATGGCGACAAAACCGAAATCCGTGTTTGGCGAGAAAAGGGACCCAAAGCACAGATTAACCCAAACTAATTCTATATCATCGCCTTCTATCGGCCTGTTGCCACGCATACCATCCAAAAGTATATTCCTAACACCTTTTTAAAGGAGCGACCTGATGCTTCGTGCCGTTAGCACATAAACATCTTCACAAAATACATATATATTAAAGGCCTATATTTAAGGTTTGTAATGATTTACTCCTCGGAAATCTACAGCACACCCCCCTTCCTAGAGCCGCTATATAGATAGGCCGACGCATCAAGATTAAGTTTCACCACTTTGGATCCAATCCCTTAACTTTTACTTTCAAATTTTCATTGTTGCGGAGTAGGGTTACCAGAAAAAAGTTTTGGCACATTGCTAAGCTTTGCCAAATCCACGTGCCACTAATAATTGCTCACAGTGAAAAATGACCAAAACGCGATTACTGGCCAGAAAAGACAACCACTCAAACACGCAAACACGCGCTGGATCCAAAGTGGTGAAACTTAATCTTGATGCGCCGGCTCTTATATATAGGGGCCTTACCCCTTCCTACACCGGCAACCCCAATATTTTCTTCTCTCGTCCTGTTACCAAACGTGAATTAGAAAAGTCCATTCCAAACGTATTGACAGCAGAGCGGCCTAACGCTTTGTGCCATATCACTAGAGAATCCTCAAACAAATAAATTAAAGCATTTATATTAAAGGCGTACTTTTTTAGCTTATATAATGACTTAATGCCCAAATTCCACAACACATTCCCTTTCCTTCCACCTGGTCACCCCCAATATCTTCGTCTCTCTCTTTTTCTTACCACTTGTCCCTTTTAAAATTCAATTCTAAACGTCTTTACAGCGGAGCGGCATGACGCATTGTTCCGTTCGCACGCATGATGATTCTTACATAAGTAAAAATATTTATATAAAAGGCTTATACATAGCTCACGTGAAGATTAAATGCCCACAATCTGCAAATATATCTTTGTTTTGGTTAGCCTTGAGATTAATGTGTTAAATTTATTGTTTGATAAATTTATTTTGTGTTACGCACTGTGCCGCTCGCTCTACTATAAAGCGGAAGTGCGTTTAAGTTCACGCGGCTGAATTTAACTCTGCAACCGGAAGCAAAAGGTGAAAACCATGACAAAAGTAAGTACAGAAAAAGTCTTTAATAAAAAGGGGGGAGTACGTAATAAGAAGCTGCAACCGAGTACTCGCACTGAAATGAGAGACAAGCGAGATGTTTATATGATGTCGACAAAACATGAAACAGCCGAAATGACTTCGCAAGGATCCAAACGCACTCTAAAGCCAAACTGTATTACAGAGTACAACAAGGGAATGAATGGAATTGATCTCCAAGATCAAATATTAGCATGTTTTCCAATAATGAGGAAATACATGAAAGGATACCAAAAAAATTTTTTTTATCTCTTTGATATTGGCCTGTTTAATTCTTACATCTTATGGAAAAAACTGAATGATGGAAAGAAACAATGTTATGTCGATTATAAGATCAACATAGCCGAATCTCTACTGAAGAAAATGCCAAAACCGATTTATAAAGAACGAGGCGTATTATCTTCCGGAGATGCGACAGACAGACTTTGCGCGAAGGAATGGGCTCATTTTCCAAAGCACATTGATCCAACACCCTCTAAATTAAGACCGTCAAAACGTTGTACAGTTTGTCACAAAAATAAAAAACGGAAAGAAACAACGTGGGAGTGTAAAAAGTGTAAAGTTCCGTTACATGTACCAGAATGCTTCGAAAGATATCATACCGTTACAGTTTACTAATTTTGTATTTGGAGTTTTGTATAAATAAATATTTTGTAATACTTGCGCCTACCACAATTATTGCATCAGACTGTAAATGCGTATCAAATATTCCACGTAATATTTACATCGGGCCCGATCACCGTACGCGGGCTATGCCCGTAATATTTACTTCTGGCCCGATCACCGTCCGCGGGCTATGCCCGTAATATTTACTTCTGGCCCAAACACCGTACGCGGGCTATGCCCGTAGAATTCGGGTTTGGCCCAACCATCGTACGCGGGCTATGCCCGTCATTGTAGGTTAAGGGGTTAAGCCATTGCTAAATAAACGTTTAAACTAATATTTTTTTGACAAAATAATTTTTCATAAAATATGGAATTAAACGGATTTCGATCAAAAACGACCCATTTCTAAATACTTCTTTCGAACATTACGTTTTAGTGCACAGATGACGTTGCAGCACTGAAGTATGAAAACGATGCGTATGAATCAATGAATACGTCATAAAATATATATCACTTTCACGGGAAATTTTTTTCACCATCATGTTTCAAATTTGTGAGGTTAAAATTAACATAATCATTAGTAGATTTTTAGAGATTTACGGGGAATCATTCACACATTATTTCGCAAGAGGTTTTTCTCTTTTTGCGGGACGATTAATTTTACATGAAGAATAGCAAAACTGAATAAACACGAAATTATTTATTCATTTTTTTCCCCATTTCTGATCTAAAATTGACCCTTTATCTACTTACTGTCTTTCCGTCAATTTTAAATTTCGATTGAGAGATTTTGGAATGAATGTGAGAAAGGTATTTTTCCCGGACTGAAAAGTATTGATCCAAAATAGCTTCTCGCAGCAATAATGTGCGTCTCCCGTGCTTCCTTCCCGCCGGCAGACGAGAAATTCGTCCGCCGTCTTCTCTTTTATTTTTATCGATTGCAAGTAAAATAATCAATAACAAAACAAAAAAAAACATCAGATAATGTGCTCCCTCCTAATCAGCAAGGAGGATATTACGAAAACGAACTTTCGTTAGTTACGATGAGAAAAGCGTCGTTCCGTTCTATCTCAGTCACAGGAAGGTCAATTCAAAGTGGCAGCAGAACAGAACGAGAAAATGTTTGTTGATATTCCGAAGATTTTCGACTAGCCCAAAAGAGGTCAAACAAGTTTTTGGAGATCGCCGCTGTCGAATTCGAAGATTATTTCGAACTGTTGTGGCGCAGAACATAAGTTCGATTGCGAGTGTATCGTCTGCAAATGAGCACTGGCGTGAAATGGAAGTCTTCGGCCAAAGTAAGATTTATTTAAGTTAAAATTATAATCATAAATCCATAAAATCGAATATTTCAGTAACGTTCCAGTTTGCTTACAATGTGTTCCTTGTCAATATAGTTCGCGAAAATGAATTTATCCGTTTCCACGTGGTTGTTTTCGAAAACTTGATCTGTCACAGTCTCGTAATTTGGACGCCAATTGGCGCGAAATTGAAGAGCTGACACAATGTAAACACTGCGGTAGGAATGGGATGAATGAATAGAAATATCGGTTTTGTGCAAGAAATTAATTGACTCTTATTTATGCATGTCTACATGAGGTATTTAAAATATCGCATTTTAGTTGAATATTGTAATTTTTAAGCTTTTTCCTTCGAGTAATTATGGAATAAGAAAATTAATACAAAACACCGAATCTCATGTCACAGCTCAATTGACGTGTTACAAAATAGAGTGACAGAAGCGTATATAGAAATTTATTAAATCGAAAATTATGCAACAAAACAAATCAACTTGTTTATGGTTTGATTTGATATGATTTATTTATACTCTTTAATTTTTTCATTTACGTAGCGTATATTTTTACTCGACTGCTGCCGGCGTAGCCAAAAGGAAGGGTTATAACGCGTTTTTTACAGTTCTGGGTAGGTACACTGCGATGCAAAAGGTAAGACAAATGGCAAATATGTGAATAAAAAGAAAACTATTCAACGAAATGCTTTGAAAATTCTACTGCAGGTACACAATGGTCCCAAATACGTGTCTGGAGTTCTAAAAAATATAACTGGAATCAAATTTTAGACATTACAAAAGACATTTTTTTACATTGTTTCAAAAGTTTAGACAAAAGTCAGATTTTATGCAAATATCCCTTGAAATGTGATTGGTGAAGAAAAGGCGGGACTTTATTATTCAAATATAAAGTGCAGAGATTGCTGACTAATTAATCAAAATCTCAAAAGCTCTGTGGTTCTCGTGTAAAGTGGATCAGAAAGTTTGGAAGCCGAAATTTTAAAATGAACCTACTTTATTAATATTTTGTCTTTTAAATCAGCTTTAGTATGGTAGTACGTTGTTTTTTACTTTGTGGAGAGCAAATTCAGACATGCGTATCGATCAAAAGACCAAAAAAAATTATATTTCTTAAAGATGAAGGAATTGAAAAAACTGCTCGAACTGATGATTTGCCCCTTAATCCTACAAAACTTCAACTTGGGTCAAAAATAGCACCTGACAGCATAAGTAGATGAACAATTGAATCGGAATGCATATTAAAAAAAAAGAATTGTGCTTGAGCCTTTTCGGACAGAGTGTCCCAAATAAGCCAGATTTTAATGGTAAAAGCAGCACAGCATATGATCATAGGATATTTCTCAAGTCCCTCGAAAAGAATTATAATCCATCTAGGCCATCCCAATTTTAATAATTTTTATCAAAGAAAGTACCATTCATTTTTTTGGTCACGATGATACATATGTTGCTTTTCACATTAAAATCTGGCTTATTTGGGACACTCTGTTCTTTGATATATTTATGCATTCCGATTCAGTTGTTCATCTACTTATGCTGTCACGTGCTGTTTTTGTCCCAAGTTGAAGTTTTGTAGGATTAAGGGGCGAATCGTCAGTCTGAGCCGTTTTTTCAATTCCTTCATCCTTAAGAAATATAATTTTTCTTGGACTTTTTGATCGATACGCATGTCTGAATTTGCTCTCCACAAAAAACAACGTACTACCATACTAGAGCCGATTTAAAAGACAAAAAATTAATAAAGTAGGTTCATTTTCAAATTTCGGCTTCCAAACTTTCTCATCTTCTTTACACGAGAACCACAGAGCTTTTGATTAGTTATTCAGCAATCTCTGCACTTTATAATTGAATAATAAAGTCCCGCCTTTCCTCCACCAATCACATTTCAAGGGATATTTGCATAAAATCTGACTATTGTCTAAACTTTTGCAACAATTAAAAAAAAATCTTTTGTAATGTCCAAAATTTGGTTCCAGTTGGGACCATATTGTGTACCTGCAGTAGAAATTTGAAAGCATTTCGTTGAATAGTTTTCTTTTTATTCATATATTTGCATTTTGTTTAAATTTTTGCATCGCAGTGTATGTATGTATGTATGTATGTTCCAGCGTAGATCTTAAACTATACGTCCGATTTTGATGAATTGATGTATCAATTCGTTATTATGACGCGAGTAACATAGTCTAGTTGATTATTTAATTAACTTTTAATTATTAGTATTTTCCAATTTCAAACAGCATTTTAGCCTTATATTTAATCATCTTTAGTCTAAAATGAGGGTGAAAAAATACTCACACAAATAAGTACTATATGTCGATAGAAATCTATGATTTTTCTGTATCTGGCAACATTGTTTTAATGCTCTAAAATAATTAGAACGTGAGTTATAAATGCTTTTAACTTTTCATGCTAAAATCTAGGCTAGTCTTTAACTGGAAATTCATTGTTGATCCCGACCATTGTTGAACCAAAATGCATTGATTAAAATGCATCTCCAATTGTAAAGCAACATAAAAATGATTTTCACTCATACTGGAAAGTAAGAAGTAATGCATGTAATTTTTTTTCATAACACTGGTTAAGACAAAAGTATTACAATAAACTAAAGTTTAACCCATTAATGCCTGACATTCTTTTTTCCAAAGATATTTTGTATACTGGTTACAAACAGTATTTAATGGACAGGAAAATAATTAAAAAAATATTATGTAAAAAATAATTGCTTTATTAAGGAAAGAAAAATCGTCCTTCAAAAGTTAAGATAGACCCCAGAGGGTACATACTTTTTTTACTAAAATTTATTTCTGCCTACGATATAATATTTAAAAAGACATTTTCTAAGAAGAAATAAAATCAGCAATTAACATAAACTGGGAAGCTGGGAATAACTTTGAAAACTTAGCTTTTTTTCTTGAGATTGTGAACGATGTCATTTTTGATAAAGATCATATTAAAACTGCTACAGAACACACTTTACAATGGTTATGTGCTGCAATCTGTTAATAGCGAATTGAGACAATACCAAGGTACTCATTGAACACTATTATTTGGTTGAAATGTTCATTTTGAGGAAATTCAGATACTTTTTAGGACCGTCCCTTAATATGGGACGCTAGGCATTAATGGATTAAAAGACAAACCCGACCACAGAAAAAAGCACTAAAAAGTAAGAAATAAAAATAAGTTTTAAAAACTTTAACCCGACTACATAAAAAAGCACTGAAAGGTAAGAAATAAGGTCTGTGCTCTTTGATATCATCGTATGATTTAGTAAAACAAGTCATTTTAAATGTTAACTATTCTTATTTATTTAATTCTATTGGAACCGTCAGTCAGTTTTACGATAATTCAATTCAAATGCTGTAAGTCGTGCGTTGTCAACTACAGAAAAACAGTTTGATAGAATAACATAATAACTTATTGTACGACTATTGTGTATTAAACTAATATGCTTGATTGTGTATCAAGCTAAAATGCTTGCTTTTCATAGTTGACAATGCACGACTACAACATTTGAATTGAATTATGTTATTAACGTACAACTGACAAAGGGTTCCAATAGAACTAAATACATAAAAATAGCTAACATATCAAATGACTTGTTTTACTTGATTATACGATGATGTCAAATAGCACTGACCTTGTTTTTTACCTTTCAGTGTTTTTTAATGCAGTCAGGTTAAAGTTTTTAAAACTTTTCTTTATTCAATTTAGTATTTTCATTCGTGCTTTCTTAACAATTTATGGTTGTGATTTATCTTTCAGTTTTTGTCGCACTAAAATGAATACACTCACATTTGCTAGAATGTTTGACAAAAAAAGAAAACTTATGCGAATTCATAGTGTTAGATGTTAAGTCAGCTTTATCCCGACTCAGGTTTGGATGTACTTCGGTCCTCGTGCTTCCTCTGTGTGTATGACTGTTGTGAATGTCCGCCACACAGACCCTATGAACAGGTCTTCGGCATATGTGAGTGAAATTTAAAAAAAAAAAAAAATAAATAAAATAAATAAAAGATGTTATTTTCCCTCGTGATTCACCGCATGTAATACAGATTAGTAGCGCATTGTTTTTTTTTCCTCCAATATCTAAAATAGATTCTTTAACTACTGCTATCTTAAATCAACAATTCATCAAATAAAAATCAGTAATAAAACCATTAGTTTATTAATCAGACGTTTAGCAAATTGATTCTCTTTTCTATAATTTTTACCATTGACAGAGCACTTGAAGGGAAAGCTGCTTGTAAACCTGTAGAAGTGGCTATTTGACATTTGTATATTAAACGCGGGAAAGCCACAAAAACTCCCATCAGGCAGATCTATAAGGTTAGGAGAAGAGTCTATTTTATTTTTTAATCGTTTCAAAGCAACAGTTGCTAAGCTGGAGTCGGCTACCAGGGCCAAGAATCTTTAAAAATAACATTTTATTTTATTTATTTATTTATTTAATAAGGAAATTTTGAGTTTTATGCGTCCGTTATCCGTATTTTGCGAGACATCTGATCCATGCCGTCTTGATTGGACATGAGGTTTGTTTTACTAGTATGATAAAAACGAATAGTTTATTTCGAAAAGGTAACAATTAAAAAAAAAAAAAATCAGGAGGTATAAAATTTGGAAAACGTTACGCATCTGATTGTTTTGGTAGGTAAAAGAAAAAGCGTAAAAAATAAACATGATGTTTGATTAAGTATGTTATAAAAAATAATAAATTAAAACTCAGTGCTGTTTGGTTTTTGAAAATAAAACATTAGTTTTTCGGTAAAAAATTAACTAACTTAAATTGTGGACTTAAATTAATAAAATAAAGTAAAATATTCTTGAAAACAAAATGAAAAAAAAAAGAAAAAAAATATTGCTCTTAAGGTATAGATTTTTTTTTTCCTTTTTGAAAACACCCCAAACTCTACTTCTGAATTTGGTTCTCAGTGGGTTAAAGGTTAAATGATTGACGCCACTTTAAAACGATATCATTTTCTTGAGATTTATGTGTAAATACTATTATGTATTAAAACTAAACAAATGCCATTGAAAAATTGAAAATGGTACATATTTTATTTTCAAGATAAGAGGTCTGTACTGTAAAGAGGATACTGTAAAAAGTAAAATTTGCCACCCCATATTCTGCGCTTGCTGAGCGCAAAAATGGTATCTGCAGTCGAGCTCATACTGAGATAAAACTCTTTAAAGTTTTGCACCACCATGTGTTTGATTCAGATGAAACTTTTTCAGAATTTTTAAAAAAATATTTACCGTTTTCAAATGACCCTATAATTTTGTTTTTTGTTAAAATACGTCACAAGGAGCCACCTGGTGGCGATGACTCAATTGTGTTAGAAAGTGCTGATAAGAGTTTTGTGCTTAGCACAGCAGTATTGCCCATTTTTCCCATTTAGAAATTTGTCACTGATCAACTATCTTGTCTAGTCGCTTGTAGCTTTTTACGTACATCGCACCTGCGACCAACTCGCTTATGTCATATGTGGTCCTCTGTGTCACATTTGAAGAGATAATCTGCATTCCTGGAAGTTCAGAAGGCCGTTTAATGGAAAACCCAATGAAAAGAAATATCTCGTAAGATATCAAATGATATGTTTAATAGATGGGTTGGCGACCGACGCATTCGCGATAAACAGGAAAGTGCGCCTGTCAAGCAAGCACAAAAAAGTGCTTTCGAGAAACACGTTTGCCTTGAATTACGAAAAACACAAAAAGCAATATTTTTAAATGCCGTTTTTTTTTCCTCGTTAGTCTTTTTGCGTAGCCACTGGAAAGTTGTTAGATAGTGTAAAAGGCGGCGATCAATATTCTGTACCATTCATGTTTCGTTCCAAGGTCAAGATTTGCGTTCTATTCGCGGCGAAGCGGACATGTAACTCTTCAAGTTTCACTCTTCTTGCGGTCATTCAACGACCACGTGACGCACTTTTTGAATTTTATAGGATGTCTCCAATACGATGACGCCTCTGTGATGAGCTCGAGACCACTCTTGAGTGGTTAATCACATGACGTTTATTTTTAGTGGTTAACATTGCAGCAATTCACATTCATACACCGAGAAGCGAGAAAAATTGTCTTCATTTCCAATTTTTTAACACGCTTTTATTTATCCGCTTCTATTAGTTTCACATGTGGGTTTGCTTGTTTGTATGTATGTATGTATGTAACTCTGAATAAAAGATAAAATTCACGTTCTTTGCAAACATAAAAGTAATATATTTAATACTATTATTAATTCTAAAGGCTAAACTATATTACATGTTGATGTATTATAAGCGCATGAAAACTAAACGGATATTCAATAGTTTAGAGTATCAGAGTACAGAGTATCATGTGAAATATTTTGAAAAACTTTAGGTTATTACACGTTGATGTATTATAAGTAGTTTTAAAGCGTATTTTTTAGTTTTTTGAACTATAATTTAAATTATTTTTTCACATTGCTAGTGTAGTGAAGTATGTATCTTCTTAAGTAACAAGTTCTGTATACATAAAAAAGAGATTTTTTACTAGGAAAAGCGTCCAATTGTCACTAGTTTAAATGATTATGCTTATTAATAAATCTTTCATAATTATTTTGAAAAACTTTTCAAGTCGGGAATGTCGAAAATCTGTGCTGTCTCTGCATGCTTTGATGTAAGAGCAAGTTATTTTCGTGTTCAAAACATTTTACAAGCATTTAACGTCTTTGCGTTTCAGTGATTCAGGCCAGTGATTGTTCAATTCTATTCTTTCATTGCTTCAATTAGGGCAGTGGGGAATATTATAACTGCACGGAATGGGCAGCTTTTTATGTAAAAACTATTTAGCGTGCAACTCACGCGAAAGCGCAAGTTTAATAGTGTGTTTGTGGTCATCAGGTCCTTAACTAGACTTTTACTTCGGGGAGAGTCTTAAATTCATTGAAAAATTTATATGAGATCAATCAAAAAGAAAGTGTTACAATTGAAAGGCTTGGAGGATGAATGGGGCTAAGTTACATTAAAAACAAGAAGTTCTGTCAACGAGCCTACTTTCCCGTACATTGACATCGGCATTCTAGCATCTGATCGTTATTCTCTTGATTATGACATCGGCATTCTAGCATCTGATCGTTATTCTCTTGATTATCTGAGACTGAAAATTATGTCAAACATACCTTTTTAGCACTTAAAGCTGATTTCTAAAAGCAAAATATACCCATCATCAGATGAAAAAAACACGTAAAAAGTAAATAAACGAATAAATAAAGTGTTGTCGCACCTTTTAAAGAATGTAACTGTTACAGTTCTTCCGTAGAAAAAAATCCTCAATCGTTTTCAAAAAATAAATAAATAAATAAATAAATAAAATAAAATAAAATAAAATAAATAAAAGTACAAAGAGCATCAAAACACATTTTATCAAAGAAAGAAAAAAAGAAACTCCTCCTTTAATAAAATATCTCGAATTTCATTTTTAATACGTTGCCAGTTGTTAAATAAAAACAAAGAATAAAATGCGCTCGTAAGTGAAGAATTTTTGTTTCAAAAAAAAAAAAAAAAAAATCGTCTGCACAGTCAGTCATTTTTTTTCTGAGCCTGCATTTCCGCCATGTTTACGGAGTAGGAGTCGGAATCAGTCCTCACAGAAGATTATTCATAAAAGTACTTTACAAACATGATTTATCAAAACCATTTTCTTACAAAGTTAGTTTGAAGGAAATCCGACTTTAAGTTCAGGATCAACGTTCAACTTAAATTCCCCGTAGATGCTAATGTTAATTTTTTTTTTCTGAACGGTTCAATATTGAACGAAAAATGGTTCAAATCAAAAAGCGAAATATGGGAATGAGCCTCTCCGAGATCTTTCAAACAAAAAAAAGTTTATTCCATTCGAACGGTTCACTCAAAAGTTATTAGGTGGGGAAAGGTTGCTTGAACGGTTCAATGTTGAACGAAAAAATGTTCAAATTGAAAATTTTGAATACGGTAATGAAGTATCCTTGCTGAGATCCTTCGAACAAAAAAAAAAAGTTTATTTAAATCGGACTGTTCACTCAAAAGTTATTAGGGGTGACAGCTTGCTTGAGCGGTTCAATGTTGAACGAAAAATTGTTCAAATCGGAAATGTAAATACGGTAATGAAGTATACTTGATAAGATCTTTCGAACAAAAAAAAGTTTGTTCAAATCGGACTGTTCACTCAATAGTTAGCATCGCGGGACAGGTTGTTTGAACGGTTCAAAGTTGAACCAAAAATTGTTCAAATCGAAAAATCAAATATGGGAATGAGCTGTACTCGCCGAGATCTTTCTAACAAAAAAAGTTTGTCCAAATCGGAATGTTCATTCAAAAGTTATTAGGGGGGGACAGACAGACCGACCGACACACAAATTCCGATTCCATCCGCGTTCGTCTATTCCTCTTATGTCCCAAACTCTTATCATCACCCTGAACTAGTCATGCGTAAAATGCGATAAAGCACTGACGGTCGAAAAGCCAAGCTGTAGTCCGCCATTTGTGGTCCAGTATATGCCTCCATTCTTACCCACATTCTCATTCAGCCATTTGTAGTCTCGCATAAGCATTTTGTACAAGGGTGAATCAGAAACCCATTCAAGTCGGATTGGTTGATTGTTTTCAAATAGGAACCAAGTTTTTTTTTTTTTTTTGACTCTTTCGCGAACAATTATTCCTTCGTTCACATGAAAATGATTCTTAATCAAAATATGTGTGTTTACAAATGTCTCATAAGTCCTTTTTAGCCTATTTTTCTGTTGAAGTTAAGGAAAAAAGAAATGAATCAAGACGTGAAAGGTGACTTAACGCATCGGAAAAATATCGCATTATTTATTTCTTTTCTTTTATTTATTTCTTTATTCATTTTGCAGACCATTTTTTTCTTGCAAAAATTATTCATTTAAGACAACATTTATTAATTATTTTTAATTATTGGCAAATGATAAAAAATAAACTTCGAGATATTTTATTTAGGAACGAGTTTTTTTGTTTGATAAAATGCGTTTTGATGCCCCTTTTGCTTTTTTAATTCTTTTTTCAAAATAATTAAGGAATTTTTCTACGGAAGAACTTTTATAACATTCTTTTTAAAAAGATGCTACAACTTTATTATTTTGTTTACTTTTTACTCGCGTATTTCCTCAGATGAGAGAGGCATCTTTTGTTTTTAGAAATCTGCTTTGCTTAATAAAAAGGTATGCGTGACATAATTTGCAGTCTTATATAATTAAGCGAATATTGATCAGATGCTAAAATGCCAATGCTGGTATACGGGAGAGTAGGTTCGATTAGCTCTTGACGGAAAGGTTCTTCTTTAAATTGGAACAATCATTTATTCAGAAGTTTGAACAGTTCAAATTTTCTTAAGATAAGTGCTTATGGGAAAATTTAAGGCAAATATAGATTCCCAAATTAAGGACGAAGTTGCTTCAAACAAACTTTGTTAGAAAACACTCTTTATGAAGATTTTTTTTAAATTGTTATTTTACTTCTCTTTAGAGTATTTTGTGAGCAGTTCAAGTAGCTTGAATTCCGCCAATGAACGATTTTCTAATTGAAGCGTGAAAGTTCAATGAAGGAGAAAAAAGTTACTTATAAAAATCGATAACCATTCTTCGCACTCGTAGACTGCGAAGTTCGTAGAAAAATAACCAACTCCTGGCTCCGACTTAGAAGTCAGAGTTTTAGGAAATTCAACTACGACTCCATCTCAGGAAAAAAATTAATTTTAACTTACTACTTTACTTTTGGAGATAGAAAATAATGGAAAATTCGAAATTCTTTATTTTTTTATCAGAAAGACCCGTGCCTGTGCAGACCCCCCCCCTTTTTTTTTGATGAACATTATTCATTAGAGTAGGGGTGCACAACCTGCAGTCCGCTAGTGCATTTGGTTTCTTCTTGTGCTGAAAAGTGAAAGAAAAAAAAAAAAAAATTTTTTTTGAAAAAAGCAACTTGGAGGATGATGGAAAAAGTAAAAGAAGGTTTTCCTGGAAAGATTTTAAATTATATACACCATATAAAAACACTCCAAAATTCGTTTGAAGAAAGATTTCAGAAAAGAGTAGGTCTGAAAATTTCAATTTTCAATTACGAACTAGTGGACAACAGACTTTTATAGCTTTCTATGCACTGGTTCAGCAAACCTAATGTTTTTTATAGTAACAACCACAACGAAAACAAAATTGAAAAAAAAAACAGCATTTTGAAATATTTTACATATTTTTTAATATTTCATTGCTCAAGGCCTATGTTTCTAACTAAAAATCCCAATTATTTGACTTTTATATTTTAAATGTTTTGGAATTTTGGTATTTTTTGTGTGTTTTCGATACCACATGTAAAACGTAATTTTAGGGTTTACCTATAATTTTTCAGCTATCTTTTAGCATCGGCTTTCAGGTTACGATATTTCTTCTTCTTTTTGGAGTAGTGCAACATACAAATCATATTGAACAAAAATACAAACTGATTTTTTAAATAAATGCGAACATTTTTTAATTTTTGCACTAACCACGTGGCGAATGGATATTTTTCGTAAAAATTATCTTACTTGGAGTACTTGTGAAGAAGCTCTTGAATATGGAATTAGTTGCCTTGCTGACGGCTGACCTCCGATATATGCAAATCAAATTTCTAATAGTTTGGACTTTTGGAGCTCTAAAAATCTTCACCTCCATGACAAATCAATATTAAGGAAAATGCAAGCATGTTGAGAATTTCCATTGTGAACAATGAACCCATACTTCAAAATCAGTATATAATTTTCAGTCACTGCCATCCAAATGCTAATTTTGATTTCATGGCATTTCTCGGAATTTTTACTTTATATAATGTTTGTAATTTTTTGATATCATTACTTTTCGTTAACACATCGTTTTGTTTGGTATTCATATAATATCCAGCTAATGGAATAATTTTGTCTTCATACTGTGGCCGAGTTGCTCTTGCGCTGTTTGCTGTTTTACCAAGAGTACTTTTGGATCTTATTTTGCTAGAATTACATATTGATTTTGTATTGCTGAATAAAAAGCTTAGTTTCTTTAGTTTCTATAAGTGATAAAGTTCAACATTATTTAACCACTTTTTCAAAACATGTAAAGTTTTCAGCCTATGATGGTTAATCAACTGTCATAAGAACGGCTAATTAGCATCCAGTAGGTCATAACCTTTTCTTTGCTGAAAAAGGTTTACCTTTTTATTCTGAATCATGTATATACAATATTTTGCAGTTTCGTATTTTAATAAAGTTATTATTTTTTCCCCAAGAAGTCATTTAGTGAAAAGAGTTAATATTTTAATTAGTATAAATTTTTCTTACATTTATCAAAATACTGGTGCATGCTACCAAGCCCGTCACTTTTTCAATTTTCCATTGACCAAAGGATATGTACTCAATGCAAACTATGTGACAAAATATTAAATATAAAAAAAAAGTGACAATTTCTCAAAGCCAGGGAAAGAGGGGGGGGGCGATTACCCTTCATGGCCCCTCCAAATGACAGACTTGAATACGGTCCTCCAATAGAGCTCATGCTACGTGTATGACCCTTCACTGAAAAAAGTTGTGCACCCCTGCATTAGAAAATACTTTTTATTATTAGAACTATTTTTTATTTATTTCAGTTTTTTATTTATTTCATTTTAAGCAAAGAGCGGGGGAGGGGCGATGGAATAAAATCCGAAGTGCATTCTTTTTACAGTAAAAGAGAAAAACTGAAAGTTTTTTTTTCTTTCTTTTTGCAAAGTGTATTTATTTTGATGTTCTTTTTATTTTTTTTCTCTCTTTTTTTAAACTCAAAGTACCCTGCGAACTTCCGAAAAAAAGAAAAATAATTTCATATGCTATCATTAGGGTTTTAAAACGAAAAACAAGTAATATGATAAAGGGTTTTATTTATTTACTTTTTAAAATTTATTTTTATTATTTTTTTAAAGCCAATTCCTACTTAATAAAATTATAAAAAGAAGTTCACCAATTTGTAATATACCTTGCATATAAAAATATTACTTTCAAAATTTGAGATACATTTAAACAGGGCCGCCGCTACCCAAGCAATGCCGCCCTAGCAATGTGGCCCGGTACCAATTTTAATGCCGGGCCCCCATGGCCCCCGCCCCCCAAATTGCATATTTTTATGCCGTCGTTTCAGCACATTTGCAATTGTAAAAAAAAAAAAAAAGAGAAAAAACAATTTTTTTGGAAGAACTTTTTAGTTACGAAAGTGTGCACCTGATTTTATTTTCACGTTATTGATTTTAAAAAGCGGTGCAATTTCCTTTGCGCAAGCGTGTTTCATTCATCAATGTTGAAACTAGCAATTGTTTCATATTGAGAATCGGCAATGGAAAGCGAGATTTTTTTTTTTTGATGAAATTATTGACACTAAAACTGGGAAAAACATGTTCATAACCTTACGGGCCCCCAAGCTCTGGGCCCCGGTACTAGAGGTCCAGTATCCCCCCTCAAACGGCGGCCCTGCATTTAAATAAAAGCATTTTTCAACTATGACCGTGGTCAACAATGAATTTCCAAGTGAAGCTTCACTTACATTTCAACAGGAAATTTGTTTTAAAAAAATTATATTTCACGTTCTAATTACCTCGGAACATTGTAAAAATTGCTTCTGATGCAGAAATGTCTTCAATTTTACTTAATAAATTCATATTAAAAAACAATGCTTATGATCAATATTACGGAAATTTTAAGGAGTTTAGACGTAACTTTATCTTATGCACAAAATTGTATAAAAATCAGATCATGTGGTGTTCATAGATAATGATATGGAGAGATGAAAAGTTTCAAGATCCATTTAGTATACAACTTGTAAAAAAATCAATATGTTTTTCCATTTTTTTTGCCGGAAGTATAGACTTTTTTAAATTGTTAAAAAGTAATGAAATTTGTATAGCAATACTTTTTACGTATATTACATAAAATCAGGGATGAATTTTTAAATTTCCCCCATTCTTGCTCTTAGTGTGCAGCAGAGTTACACAGGTGTATACAGAGTATAGAGTTACAAGGTAAACGTTTATGAAAGTGGTTTGACATTCCAGTCACGGTTGCTCGCCATTATCCTTCCCCTCAATAGCCGCACAGGGGGTCTACCTGATGCCTGCTTCTCCATTGTAAACGGGCAGGTGTACTCTATTGTTTAGTTCTGAGGGCAAAACAGGAAAAGGTCAAAAAGGAGTCCACCCAAATTCCCCATCTCAATACCCTACTTTCAAATTTTTAATTTTTCGATATTCATTTTACCTTTTTATTTTTTTAACTTGGCGATAATTTTTGGACTTGGCGATATTTTTTAGATGCATTAAGCTTTACCTTTTTATTTCTTTTTGGCTTGTTTTTCGGACTTGGCGATATTTTTTTTAAACTTGGATATATTTTTTGGACTTGGCGATATTTTTAGATGCATTAAGCCACGTTTAATACTTTTTTCGTCTTTCTTTTATTTTTAACGGGAAAGTAGGCTAAAAAATGAATATTCTGGACAATGGTAACCAATGAATACAGGTAAGCAAATAAAACTTGGTACGTCAAAAAGTAGATGCCATTAGACCAATTTCATACGCAACTAACGACAAAACCAGAAAACAAATAGCTGCAACATTTGCAACAATAAAATTTTGAACTTTAATTACTCACAATTTCTGTTTTGTCACATAACCCTTTCATCTCCCAAGCTCTTCAATTACAAGTTAAATTTATATATATACACTTTCTAGACCATATAAGGAAATTGCTTTGTGTCAGATTCACTTAACATTTCCTCTAATTTAATTTTATCGTACCAAAATTGATTCCATGCAGATGTTTTAACAATAAATATTAGAGATTTAGAAGAATATCACATTTTATGCTGTAATTCTAAATGAAGCTGCTACGTTTCACTGAATTTTATACATAAAATTAGGTTCTAAACGGAACGCAGCAAAGTTAAACTCACCCTTCCATTGAAATTTTTTTGAAGTACAACGAGGTCTATTTTAAAAATATTTATAAGATTCTCCAAATTTCAACACCATTGTTTTGCCCATCAACACCAGAGAGAATTTTCTCCATTGAGAAGACGGAAAACGTATTTAAGAACTTCACCAAGAAGCAATTGTCTGAATGGCCTGGTTTTAATGTTCATTTGGTGGGATATGTACTACACATAAGTGTTAAAAAATCTTAAGTAAAACGCCATGTTATTTTAGGAGACATGGGGTCCGTAAAAACTACAATAAAAATGAATATTGCAAATATAGCACTAAAATAAAAATGTTCATAAAAAAATGCAATGAAAAGCATTTTTTGGAATAGTTTTGAAAATTTTTGGTATGATTTTGAACCCTACAAGTCACTTTATGTTCACGGCCTTGTTTGTGGTAATTAGTATTTATAAACGCAATATGTGTTAACTAGTTAAATAAAGTAATCTGTAATGAAGCTGTAATAAATTATATAGTTGAATTAGTTCTTTTTAGCCTACTTTCCCGTTAAAAATAAAAGAGACGAAAAAAGCATTAAAATTGGCTTAATGCATCTAAAAAATGTCGCCAAGTCCAAAAAATATCGCCAAGTCCAAAAAATATCGCCAAGTTCAAAAAATATCGCCAAGTAAAAAAAAGTCAAAAAGAAACAAAAAAATGAAATAAATATCGAAAAATTAAAAATTTGAAAGTAGGGCATTGAGATGGGGAATTTGTGTGTCGGTCGGTCTGTCGGTCTGTCTGTCCCCCCCTAATAACTTTTGAATGAACATTCCGATTTGGACAAACTTTTTTTTGTTGGAAAGATCTCGGCGAGTACAGCTCATTCCCATATTTGATTTTTCGATTTGAACAATTTTTGGTTCAACTTTGAGCCGTTCAAACAACCGGTCCCGCGATACTAACTTTTGAATGAACAGTCCGATTTGAACAAACTTTTTTTTGTTCGAAAGGTCTTTTCAAGGATACTTCATTCCCGTATCTACATTTTCGATTTGAACAATTTTTCGTTCAACATTGAACCGTTCAAGCAACCTTTCCCCACCTAATAACTTTTAAGTGAACCGTCCGAATTGAATAAAGTTTTTTTTGTTCGAAAGATCTTATCAAGAATACTTTATTCCCGTTTTTAAATTTCCGATTTGAACAATTTTTCGTTCAACATTGAACCGTTCAAACAAGTCGTCAAACAACCGTCCGAATTGAATAAACTTTTTTTTGTTCGAAAGATCTCGGAGAGGCTCATTCCTATATTTCACTTTTCAATTTGAACCATTTTTCGTTCAATGATGAACCGTTCAGAAAGCATTTTAACATGAGCGCCTACGGAGAAATTTAAGTTGAATGTTGATTCTGAACTTCAAGGCGGATTTCCTTCAAACTAACTTTGTAAGAAAATGGTTTTGATAAATAATGTATTATAAAGTACTTTTTTGAATAATCTTCTGTGAGGACTCTGATTCCGACTCCGACTCCGCAAACATGGCGGAAATGCAAGCTCAGAAAAAATGACTGACTGGGCAGACGATTTTTTGTTTATTTATTTATTTGTTTTGTTTAATTTATTATTTTTTTTTTTATCAGACGATTTTTTTTTGTTAACAAAAATTTTTCATTCACGAGAGCATTTTATTCCTTATTTATATTTAACAACTGGCAACGGATTAAAAATGAAATTCAAGACATTTTATTAACGAACGAGTTTTTTTTCTTTCTTTGATAAAATGTGTTTTGAAGTTCTTTGTACTTTTATTTTATTTATTTATTTTTTTTTCTTTTGAAAACGATTGTGGAATTTTTCTACGGAAGAACTATAGCAGTTACATTCTTTTAAAGGTGCGACAAAACTTTATTGACTCGTTTATTTACTTTTTACGTGTCTATTTTATCT
>JAXGGA010006635.1:0-68515 GCA_038373865.1 Uloborus plumipes
CAGTTTACTACTATAAAATTAACTATATTATACTGTGGAAACAACATACAATTTTTACAGTGTAGGAATGGTAAACTGTGCCACACCAGGCCATACATATTTATAAAAAATTTTATAAGTGACTCCACTATGACGTAAAACATGTGGAGCTTTTCTACTGGTAGTCGAAGAGTAAATGCAGTAGAAAGCGGTATACAGCTTTGTATGAATCGCTCGTTATAACGACCACACATTCTATGGACCATCCCATTAAAACGACCAATGGAAAAAGTCCCAACTTGATCCCTATGCACCAGGGGTTCCCAAACTTTTTTGTGCCTTGGACCCCTTACCTAGTTTTCGAATTTCCTGTGGACCCCCTAGATTGAGGTCGTTCCTAAACTAATCAGGAATCGTAATAATATAACTCAGACACTCAAAGACCGGGAATTAAATGGTTAAGTTTCATTTATTGATGTTCTAAAACAACCAAATGACAACTTTCTAAATGATTCACTTTGACAATTTTACTACAGAGTAAAAAATTAAAATTTAGGTGAAAAGAAAACAAATGAAGGCGAAAACGTAACAGTTTTATGAGTTCTTTCATAAAAATAATGGCACAAAACTTACATCAGCTAATATTCTTACATAGAATAGGTCTACAAGCAAAAAATGAAAGAAGACTTTTTTAAGTGAGACAAAGTGAATTTGGTGCATCAACAAAAGGACCCCTATTTGCGTCTTGTGAACTCCCAATTTTTTTTTCTTTTATATGGACCACTTACAAACTCCGCGGGTCCCCTGGGGGTCCTTGTGGACCACTTCAGGAAACAATGCTATACATCCTACATTATTTTGCTTTCGGTATAGCGACCTTTCTGTATCGTCTCCAATACAGCGACCAGAAGTCAGTGGAAACTATTTCCGGCAATTTTCCAAATGGAATACGTTTCTCAATTTTTAATTTGAGATGCACTTGATTATTGTTTTCGGAATAAGTGCATTGAGTTTTCAGTTTTCAGTGCAACTTTAACACAGGGAGAGAAAAAATTAATGTAGCATCTTCAGGTGAAGACGGGTTGTAACAATAGCTCTTTGTATAAAACATGGTTCTAATCCTATTAAGATTTCAAAATGTTTTTCTGCAAGGTAAAAAATACTAGAAGCTATATGTCATGTATAACTGAAATGCAAAATTATCAAGGGCGGATATAAGGGAGGGGCGATGGGGGATGGGGGCGATGGCCCCTTGTATCCGTCCTTGATAATTTTGAATTGGAGATTGCAAAAGCAATGTTTCGAAATGGAAGCCCTAAAAACTCAAGTGTACAGTAAATCTTTGATGACGTTAAGGGAAGGGATGGGGTTCAGGTTCAGGGACTTGCCTGTGGTAATTTTGCGAAATTTTTAGCGACTTTTGATGATGTAAGGGTAGGGGATGTTTTAAACATTCCTATGGAATTATAACGAAGTTAGAGCTCTAAAAACCCAAATTTTAAAATACCTTTTGCAACGAAAAAGGAGAGGAAAGCGTTCGGGGACCTCCTTCCTCTCCCTCCCTGGATAGGCATCTATATTTTAGACGTTTTGAATCAAAGTAACGTGACACCCCCTCTCCGAACCCAAAGCATGTGTGAATCCAATACGTAGAAAGAGGTAAGTTAAACAATCTTCCTTGAAAAGGTTCTGGATCCGCCCTTGAAAATTATGTTTTGCAAAAACGCAAACTGTTTCTGTTTTTTTTTTTCTTCAGGAAATAAATAATTTGTAAGTGTGCAATATTTTCCCCCGTATTTTCTGATTTAAAATCTGTTTAATGTTTTACACTAATACATTTTTGAAATCCAATGAAAAACAGAATAATTTGAGCACTTTGTTGAAATCTCCGATTTTAATGAAAGTACTGAACATGCGCGATGCAGTGTATTTTATACCTCTTATATCGACCACTCGTTGTAAAGAGCTTTTTTTGCGGGACAGAGATGACCATTATATCGAGCATCGACTGTATTATCTGACAATGTATTTTGCTTCAAAATTGATCATAGTATCCAAAATAAACCATAACAAGCTGTCAAATGCAGAGAAACAAATATTCAGCAAGCAAGCATAAGGATAATTCGCAAAAAAAAGAAGGAAACTGAGATGAAAAAAAGTGCTCTGTATAAAGATGTTCCAATGGGTGATAGCAGATAAATTGTTGAAGGTATTCTTTTTCTCGCGAAATTCTTGGAAGATGTGCGAAAAAATCTCATTGCCGATATGATGGAATTACATAAGAAGATTCAGAGAATAATGATTATGTTGTTGCATTTCTTACATTGTCTAGCAGCAGCTAGACATAGACATAATCTATGAGATTATATTGAAGTGAAAGTTGTTATGCGATGGCTCTAAAAGTCTGATCTGCAATCTGCAATCCATTTGTGTGACGGAAGTGACGTAGTTGTTTTTAACTGTTGCCAAAAACAATTAAAAATAATAGTAAATCTATATATATAAAAATGACGGTGTATGTATGTTTGTAACCGATGGCCAGAAGCCCCCACAGCACTTACAGTTTTGAAACTTGGCACAGAATTCAAACGTATCCCCGTGAAACGCACTTTGAAAGTCAAATTCTAAATTTCTTAATTAATTAGTCTCATTTTTGGTGTATCCGGGATAATTGAGGGGGAGGGGATTTTTCCCCACCCCATAACATTTTATATTGCTGGAAAGGATTTTTTTTCTGAAAAAGAAAAGTTTTGGTACGTTTCTTTCCGTTAATTAGAACAGAAGATATTAATTACTCAAATTTAGTCAATTTTCAAGGCTTAACTCTATACGCAAAACTGAAACACTAGGTCCATTTTCCACACACACTGCTCTTCGTCCCTGAAGTTACATAGTGGTTTAAATTTGCGTACAGAGTTAAGCCTTGAAAATTTACTAAATTTGAATAATTAATATCTCCTATTACTTACTTAATTTAATGTCTTTATGATTTATTTGGCGAATTGTTTTAAACTTTAACACTACTTTTAGTTTTATTTAAAACGTTGTGGAGCACATTTGAATTAAAGAATATGATAATTTTACTTCAGAGGTTTGGAGTGAACTTAAATTTATTCAATTGACTTCCGTTACATTTATTGCACGGGCATCGCTGTGCGGGTACTGATAGTAGTATATAAAGTTTAAAAGATTCCATTTTCACTTTGCTCTATGGTTTTTTGAGGTGAAAATTTTCCATTTTTTTTCTTGAAGATACAAAATAACTGTCAAAAAAAAAAAAAAAAAGAAAAAAAAAAGAAAGAAAGAATGCATTTCCTAATATACCTTGCATTGAAATATTATTTTTAATGCACAATAAGTTTCAGAACAAATATCTCATTTGTTCATTTTTAAATGGGTAAGTTATCTTAACTATTTCACTTTGCCCCACATTCCCCAACCTATTTTTAAAAATATGCTGAAAAAAAAACTCGGACAATATTAAATGATTAAGGATTGAATAATATTTCTGAAATAAGAGTCAACGTGACTGTTTTTTTCCTCGGTGATTGTTTGATGTTAAATAATTTGAATAATACAAAACACATATTTCTTATTTGTCATTTAAATAAAGCATTTGTCGTTTAAAAACTATTGTGAGAAGTCATAATGCCGGAAAAACTCAAAACTTTTACACGATAATTAACAACGGAGTTCAAAAATAACAAAACGCGTCTTTATGATTCCAGACAGTCAATATTCATGAAATAAACTTACCAGACTCTAGTCAGACATTACGAACTTTTTATTATTGATAAATACTAAATAATGGAGAGCATTTTAAATTTGAAAGACAGCAACTGTGAAATAAATGAACCAAACTCTGAAAAATCCGGTAAACGTCGGTGACATCAAAAGGAACTATCAATTATAAGTTGTTTATGAAAATAAAAAAAAAGTTAGTCAATTACCATGACAATAGCTGAGAATTTTCAGAAAAGTTTAACTACTTTAAACCGAAAAGTATTGACTGAGCTCTGATGATGTAGAGAAAAAAATAAAATAAATAACTATTTATCCAGAAAACAACATAAAAATGGCGAATGATATTCTAATGAATTATCAGGAAGTGTAGCTGTAAGGCGCGAATGAAAGCTTCAGGGCGTGTTTGTGTTGGGAGAAGTTGTTAATGTTAATGTAATTTCCTTTGAAGAAACTGGAACTCAAATGCATGTCTAGAATCAAAAATAAACAGTCTGGAAGCTGATTAATATATCTTAGGTTCTTTTCTCGTCTTCCATTACGATTTTAAAATTAAAGTTTCCCAATTAAAGTTTTTCAATTAAACTAACTTTCTGTCTGATAAGTTTGCCGATGTGTGTGTGTGTATGAAAAAGAAATGACTATGACTTCTTAAGTTAATGATATTTCGTTCTGAGATCTGTCTTATAAAAGAGTTAGGGGTGATTATAATTATTTAATAGTTAGAAGTACTTTGTTTTCATAAAAGATCTTTTTTTTTTCAAGTTGAAAATTCATATTTTGGAAGATATGAAAAATGTACACTGCCGAAAATAAACTATTGTTTATGCAGTATAATACTGGCAGTAGAGGTTCCAGTTTAGAATTGTAAAATACACAGTAAAAAACTAATAATAGCAATTTTACAGTTTATTACTGTAAAGCAGCAATTTTAGTTTATTACTGTAAAGCAGCAATTTTATAGTTTATTACTGTAAAGCAGCAATTTTAGTTTATTACTGTAAAGCAGCAATTTTATAGTTTATTAATGTAAAGCAGCAATTTTATAGTTTATTACTGTAAAGCAGCAATTTTAGTTTATTACTGTAAAGCAGCAATTTTAGTTTATTACTGTAAAGCAGCAATTTTATAGTTTTTAACTGTAAAGCAGCAATTTTAGTTTATTACTGTAAAGCAGCAATTTTATAGTTTATTACCGCAAAATTAGCTGTATTATCCTTTTTTTTTCAAAAATACGCCATCCCTTTGTACATATTCAACAATGTTAAATTTAACAAATTACGGGATGACGTATGTGAAAAGTACAAAACAACCCACATGGGTAAACATTCAATTTGTTATATACATCAGAAAAATAATTTTGGTTAATAATAAATTGAAATAAAAATATAAGTAAAATATTTACATAATGGTAATGGAAAAAATAAATAAATAAATAAATAAAATAAATGAAAAAAAGTTTTTAAAGGAATAAATAAATAAAATATATAAATAACAAAAACTAAATGAAAAAGAAAAAAAATATATATATAGATAATAAAACATTATAATTAAATAAAAAAAGAAATGTAGATAAATTAATAAATAAACAGAAGAAAGAACAAGGAAAAGGTGCCAGTTAATAGTATTGACGTTAAGAAAAAATAATATTATCCGAAAAGATAATGCTCGTGGTCTATTAGAAAAGAAATAAGACAGTATTATACTGTATAAACAACAGTATAATACTGACAACAGAGTTTCCACTTTCTAACTAAAGCAGCAATTTTACAGCTTGTTACTATAAAAGTTGCTGCATAAAAACGTTACTGTAAAAACATCTATTTTTTACAGTGTATTATTATATGATAAAGTAAAAACTTTAATTTCATCGGTAATTTCAGATTGATTAATAGCTCTTGAGTGCATGCACTGCGAAGGCCAACTCAACACTACCGCAACAGTTCTCAAACGTTTTGAAAAGGACTACTTATTAAGTAATTGGTGTACATACAGGGGTGGCTAGCGAAATAAACTGTAAAATTGCTGCTTTAGTTAGAAAGTGGAAACTCTGTTGTCAGTGAAGTTTTAATCCAACGTTAAAGGAGCACAAAGGTACAGGTATACTGCAGACACGTGTTTTGGGAAGCGTGCCACTATCTAGAGAAAAAAAAGTTCTACGTGCCAGTTTTAATTTTTATAGTAAGCTGAAAATTTTTGAAAAGTTATAAAAGATAACTGTGTTGGCTGACAATGTGATTTTCACTTAAATTGCAAATTTTTTTCACATAGCTCTGAGTTGTAGAAATTTAAAAAAATCTACTGAAACAATACCGAACTTAAGATTCATCGTTGCAGAACACTTTTATATGTTCAGTCAGTTGGACTGAGTTGTACTTTAAATATAAATAAATAAAATGAAACATTTAATTCTTAAACTTAAACAGTCAGCACTTAATGTGGCTTATGAATTTGGATCTTACGAATTCATTAATTTTCATGTTAGCACTTAAAAGTGCTAACAACCATAAGTTTATCAATCACTATTCAACGATACTTTAATTTTTATGTATTCATAATAGAAAATATTTGCTCACGAACATATTTTGAACTAAACCTACAACAACACCCTTCGTCTAAGTAGAGCATATTTGAAAAAAAATTATTGGTACAAATTTCCAACATTCAATGTAATTTGAATGACTTGCAGTTGAAATGATCACTTATATTTGATTTCCAATGTTGTACGATGTGGCGGGTCAGTAATTTCAGTGTGGATTTCAGGTGGGTAAAAAATTTACATTTTTCAGAGAAATAGACAAAAAACTTGAAAATACCAGTTTTTAAAAACATCAAACCTCAATACTACATACAGTACTGATGAGGGCATAATCATAATAAGCCCGAAACTGCAGTCCATGCATCGAAATGAACGAGTTGGCGTTGTATTGCACGTTCCTGCCTTAGTCCTTGCTTAGAGGCGGTTACTCACTGCTTTATACCCGAGCTCTGCCTTAAAATTTACGAGTTGTACCGTTCCCATGTGCGGTCGCTCGCTGATATTCTAATTTCATATTAGTTTTCATTTAATTTCATCTACTTATATTAAAAACTGAGTATCTTTCTAACTATCTTTCTTTCTAACTATCTTTCTTTCTATGTCACGCTTCTTTCTCCTGAACGCCAATGACCTGAAAGTCGAACCAGGTACCGATAGATAGGTAATTTTTCAAGCTTCTTTAGTTTCAATTGATATAATTATACGATTTTAATTAGCGAAGATATCAATTAATAAGTAGTCAAGTTTAAAGCGATTAAGCCTAATAAATGATTAAATATGAAATCCATTCTTGCAAACCGTCGTTGCTATGAAACAGTATAATAACAATGATAATGAGAATTTGGAATGAAGGCTTAACTAAATCAAACACGAAACTCATAAGCGGGCCACTTACGTAGAATTTTTATCGCTAGCTACTGGTAATATTTTGAAACATTTATTTGTTGAAGAGCCATCTACTTATATTAAAAACTGAGTATCTATGTCTGCTTTTTTTCTTTGAGCGACCTGAACTTACTGAAACTTTCCTCACCATCTTGAAGGCGCGAATCATCTCAATAATTCGAATGATTTTTTTATATAGGAAAAAAGTAAAGGCGTGAAGCGCCTGTAAGCGAGCCGCCTTGGCGGGGAGTAATTTCTTTAAATTTTTTTCTCACTACTTTCAGGGCACGAAGTGCCCGTGCAACGCCGGGCCACGTGCGTGGTATGTCTTGAAATCGAATGAACATTAAATTATATCAAATAATATAATTTCAGAATGAGGTAAAAGTTAGAGAGGGGGGACGTTATGCATCAGCATGCCGCAGGAAGCTAATCTAGCTGCCCTGGCAGCTAGTATCATTATAAAATTCGCTCTCTTTGCTCTTATAAGAGGATTTTTGCCTCCAACTCGTTTACTTTCGTATTCCTTGCTGATGTGGGCATAATAAGCTTGAAACTGCAGTCCATGGATCGAAATGAACGAATTGGGAGTGTATTGTATGTTCCTGCCTTAGCCCTTTTAATTTTGCCTTCATGTTTAGTAAACAATGAGAGTTAATTTTCGTTAAATTTTATTAGAAAATTTAACTATACATTGTAGCATTATGTACTATATTGTAAGTTAAGTACATGCATAACTTACAATAGAGTACATAATGATACAATGTGTACAATTTATAACCGCATCATCTGATTAAATCGCAGACTATTTTCCTAAACGGTATTTTCTTGATTATTTTCGAAAATCCGAACTATTTGAAAATCCGACTTGCCAGTTGAAAATTAGAAACTAACAGTAGTCTAAAACGAGCAGCCTTTAAAACGAGAGCATTGTTCAGAACAGCAGGTTGCTTCTCTTGCACCGACCCTATGTTGGCAGAGAAACAACTTCTACAGAATTATTTTTTCTTTTGACCAATCACGATTGCTTATTATTCCATTGATTTCTTGGATAACCATGAGACTAGAATAAGTTTAGCTCGTTGTTTTTAATATTTATTTAGCAGGATTAATTTTCGTCGTCACGGTTATAAATCGCTTACAGATAGCTTTCATTCAAGGCTTAATTCAAAATGATTTTTCATTAAAAAAAAAAGCTTTTTTTTAAATATAAAATTAAGTTTTTTTTTACTGGAAAAGCACCTATACGTCGTTTTAATGTGTTTATTTTAATTGGATTTGATTTCATAGTTCGCTCTTACTGCCACTTTGTGCCTACATAGTATAGTGTTTCCTCCAAATATTTTTAGAGAACCTGCACCCTAGCCTGATTTTTGCATCTTTTAATGCGTATTCTTCGGCCCTTTGAAGTTCAGCAACACTTGATCTCGAAACGAAAGCAAATATTTCGGTGAAGGCAAAAATTTACATAAACCTCTACTTTAAACGTTGTTACTCCTTTAAACGCAAACCCTACTGTTTCCCTTTTCCACTACAGAACGACATGGGAAGGTTGTGCCAGGCTGATGAGGGTTTCAACTAACTGCACTTTTTTTTTAAATCCACTTAAGTTATGCAAATGATTTTAGATTAAAAAGAAAAAAAAACATTTAAAATCATAACCAGCTTTAACTTTTTTTTCTTGACGAGATGTATTAAAATTTCATCGGTTCCCTTTTTCTGCCAAGTGCAATACTTTAAATGCTATCTTTTGTATTTTGCTTTCACGCTTTCACACTCAGAATTTTTTAAAAATCCGTATTAAATATTAAGTATATTACGAAATTTTTGTCTACATTTAAAAGAGAGTTTTTAAAAGCTCTGACGGTAAAATTTTCAAATTGTGTAAAGGCTTTAAAAAAATATTGGCATTTCAACAGAATACTCGAAATTTTGTGTTCATTTTTCGAACCACATGACTTTTGTCACATTTTCTGGCCCAAATTTATTTGTCGAGAACGTTCTTCCAACTCCAACTTTGCTTATGTGACAGAATTAGGAATTTATGCAAGCTATATTATAAATGGAAGAAGAAGAAAGAGAAAGCAAAAGTCAGTAAAAAAAATGACAAAACAGAAAAAGAATAAAATAGCACAACAGTGGAAAAATATGAAGCTTGCTTTTATAAATTCTGCTTTTTCATCAAAACTACGATATTTATAATCTTAAAAAATGTTAATGATTACAAATATTAAATATCTCTTCACTACATTCAGGGCCTAATCACCCAAAAAGCTCGGGAAGTTTGAGCTTCCCCTCAGAAATTTCAAAGGGCCGAAAAATAACAAGAGAACTGCTTAAAAACCCCAGTTCCTGCATTTTAATTTGATTTTAAAGATAATTTGTTCAATATAGTTCGGCACAACTGTGCTACTATGGATTTATTTTTATGCTAATTTTGCGAAGTGAAAAATCTAATTCAATGACAAACCACCCTTATTTGCTGAGAGTTATAGTGCAAGCATATAGACTAAACTTCAATCAGAATTTTGCTGGGCCACTTTAGGAATAATATTTGTGGCATTAATGAGTTTTGTTTCAATGTACTGAGTTTTCCGAAAAATTTGCTTTAAACAAAAAGTGGAGGGCCCCTACAATGGACAAGGCTTCGCCTAACTTCAGAGGCTAATCCGGCCCTCACTACATTTCCTATTTATATTTAAGTTAATTTTTTTTCGTTGTAAGTCTTAGACCTGGGGGGGGGGAGCTACCTTAGCGTGTATGCGCTACTGACTAAAATGAAGTTTTTTTCATCTATGGAACCAGGGCGAACGAGAGGCCATATCAGCCTAATCGGTGACTAAAAACCCGGCTCTTTGGGGGGGGGGGGAGGCAAGGATTCGGAGTCGTACAAATTTTATAAGTGTTATGGGGGCGACCAGGTTGACAATTGAACCGACGTGTCTATCTGCGGCCCTGTATGGAATCTAACTCCATTTGAACACTGCTACTAGGTCTTTAGAGCAGATATTAGTAAATGGAGAGAGCAAGTCCAATCATTGGCTTAGAAAAAGCTGAAACGAAGATACCAAGTCACGTGGTTCAGCATCGGCGAATGAGAGACATGTTTTGCTTAAAGCAAGTGAAAGAAACCTGATTTCTTCCAATACTTTACTTTAAAATATGTCACATGACTTGAGATCTGTATTTCAAGAATTGAAGACTACACTCCCTCACTCCCTCCACCTATATTCCTTCTCAATGATTAGGTCTAATATTTACGCGGTTTTGATTTACGTGGCATTTTTGTGGAATGTAACCCCCTCATAAAACGAGAATCTATTACGTAAGAATTATAGTACCAGAAAATAGGTTTCAATAATTCGGCAAATTCTCTTAAAGAGCAAAATTTGAATAACATTCAAATTTTGATAGCTCGATAGTTCCATCTAGTCCGAAACGTCTACTTCTAACTACAAGTCTCCAGAACCATTAACTGATTTGCATAGGAATGAAGAGGAGTTCGTGAAGGAAAACAATGTTTTACGTCTCACGTTTTCACAATCATCGCTGAGGCGCTTCGGAAGACATAATCACGAAATTAAACATCGTGCAAAGGCACATTAATGCATTTCAAACAGAAGAATTCGCCATAGCGCCAGCAACTCTAACTGGACTAGGATAATTTGTCATCTCTTAGATGAGATCATTCGCGTCAGAATTAGTAGTGCGACATCACATGCAGAGCCTGATTACAACACCCCCATCTACCCAAGGGGCCCCCATTGTCTAAAAACTGATTCACAAAGAATTATGTTTTTTTAAGAGAAAATAATAATTTATTAAATAAAAAAAAACTCTTTTTGTACTTGATTAATATTTCTCTTATTTCGTTCATTTTAAGCAAGAAAAAGTATTTCTTTCTTGAAAATTAGCTATAAAACTCTTAGTTAAAATTGTATAAAAAAACAGTATGATTGCTAGACATAATGCATACAGTGCGACTGCATAGAGGCCTGCAGAGCTTATATACAATGATCCCCAAAAAGGGGCTGGCACCGACGCTGTAAAAAAATTAAAGATTTTTTTTCGTCGACTTAAAGAAGTAGAACATAGACGGAGACCTCTTAATTATTGTCGGCCTTGTGCCTCACTTTTAGTTAATTGGGCCCAGATCATGGGGGTCAAGTGGGGGTTGCAGCCCCCCCCCCCCGTCTCCTAGAAATTAGTATTCCCTTGCTTTTAGTTACTATTATTTCTGCAAAAATATGAAAACATTTCTTCATCCGCCATTAGTGAATAAGTAATTAAAAATGTCAGCTTTTAATAACTCTAATCTGCATAGAAATTGCTTTGCATCGGAAAAATATCTGCTAAACCATGGGGGAAATATCCCCCCCCCCCCTAATATAACGCATTTGGGTACCCATGTGCGACATCAATGTCTATGTTTTCGGAACAGCCATGTTTTCACCCTCGATGTTTATCCAACATCGATGTTTTGAGAACCATGTTTTTTTCGGTGTTATATTTCAGCGAAAGATTAAAATGTGCGATAATTATTCTCATTAAAAAATTTAAAAAATTTACATCGCTTCAGCAAAAACTTGTTGTCTCAAATAGTTACAGTATATATGCATTCAATATTTTATTGAAGTTTAAAGTTTTGTACATTACTAGTGTTACATTTGAATATTTAAATGCATATGAGAAACATTTGTAACATTTTTGACAATATTGTAGGAATATTTTACCAATATGGCTCAGACAACTTTTTAACATTGCCAATCTTGAGTTCTAACTTATTTATAAGGAAATAAAACTACTGGTATTACCTGCATTGGATTAGTTTTATTTTACGAAAAACGGGCCAGAACAGATAAGCAAAAATTTTTGCTTCCCAAGAGTACAAAATTTAAACCTACTACTTCAGCATCGAAAGAAAATGGTGCTAAGTTACAATTTAAAAAAAGAATCTGCTATTATTAATTCATAGATGTTCGTTCAAATTTAATTCGCTCCGAAATAGTAAGTTGAGTTTTATTTTTATGGAAGTCTGGAGGAAATTTCTTGCTCAGATAAATTTTATAGGTCAAAGATTCAACCTGCTATTATGCGTCTCAGGTGGTTTGTAGGTCAGTAAGTATTCGGCATGGCATTGTTGAAGAGTGAAAATTAGCAGAGGTCCTGTTAAAATAGTTTTAAAAAGTTAGATATAGTTCTTAAAATGAAAAAAAAAAAATCACAATTTTATTTAACTTATCACAATTTTACTTTTAATGTACCCCCTATCCTTCGTAGGTACCCTTGCCATTAGAAAAAAACAAATATTCGTTGGACATTTTAAATACAGAGGGGAACGGGATACACATGCGACCATCTTTTCCTTTCTTTATTTTTAAGAGCCTATTGTTGACAGAAATTAGAAATAAGAAATTTATTTCACTGCGCAATTCAATTGCTAAAATATTGAACTTTTCAAATCACCACAGGTTTTTACTTCTTACTAATCGTTACTAATGAAACATGTGTTAGAAATTAGTGCCGTGACACCGATGGGAAAACATCGATGTTGAAAATTGAAACATCGATAGTATTGATACGTCGACCAAAAAACATCGGTGTTTTCAAACATCGATTTTTTCCCCTAATATATTTAGTGCACATTTGAATGCACAGTAATACACTAAACCCTCGTCATTTCGCTCAATCTAATGCATCGCGTTTTTCCTTCGTCTCTTGAAAAAACATCAACCATGAGATATTAATGGCAATTATGGTAAACTTTTTCCAAAGAGGTGCTACAACTACTTCACACACTCCAGGGTCCCCGTATCTACCACAACTCGTGGTTTAACCGGGATAGGTCCCTGAAGAGCACTCTGTTCCTTTTGATCCAGACCAAGGGCCGATCAAACCCCTGGTCCAGTACCCCCAGGGGTATCGTTTCACTTGGAGGACTTTGTGACCACGACTCGTATTTAACGTCGCCCAGCCACCATTAGTAACGACGGTGGATCTTTGATCGACTGGGATAGAACCCGGGACCCTCCGATCATGAGTCCAACGCCTTAACCGATCGGGATACCACGGCCCGTGCTATAACGTCTACGAAACAACGGCTACAACGTCTTACAAAACATCGAACGCAAAACAACGATATTTAAAAATCATCGACTCGACTATAAATTATCGTTTGTAGTTAAAGGAAAGTTTTTTCTATGAGATAGCCACTGCAACTATTGATTAACAATTAATCTTTTCTATCGCATATTTTTATGAAACTTTTTTCTGAAACGTAAAGCATAGACATCGGAAGAAAAAATAATTTTAAAATATAGTTTAAAAAAAACTAAAAAATACGCTTTTAGAGTTAGGGCCCTGCTCCACATCAGCAGAAAACGTGACCGAAACTGAAGGCAGAAACCGAAAATCCGAGAACTTTCCATAGGAATACCATTTAATCCGTTTTACGTTTCTGCTTTATTTTTCTGCTTTACGTCAATGTGGAGCAGGGCCCTTAATCAAAATATTTCGCATGGTACTATAGATTTCCCTCTGATTTTCAAAACTATTGAATGTCCACTAAGTTTTCATGCACCTATAATAAATACATCAATATGTAATATAGTTTAGCCTTTTGTATTAATAATAGTATTAACTATATTACTTTTATATTTGTAAAGAACGTGAATTTATCTTTTATTCAGAGTTACATACATACATACATACATACATACATACATACATACAAACAAACAAACATGTGAAATTGATAATAGCGTATTAAAAACATCAAACTCGAAACAGCGTTAATTAAAAAACAACATTCTTAAAATATCGATTATAATCTCAGAAAACTTTCCCTAATGAGATTATTAGTGAGCTACTGATTTACGATGGTATTTTTTTACTTTTACCACCCGAAACTTTTTTTCTAGCAACGTTGGTCACTAATTTACTTACGAAAAACAAAAATTTACTGAGCCTGATTTTCAAAAAATTACCGTTATAAAATCGAACTTTCGAATTACTGCTGTCAAGCGCGAATGATTCGCACGAATTAGCTAATCTTAACCCATTTATGCCCAGTAGCCTAAAAACGGGACGCTTGTTAGTTACTGCGTACAAAAACCTGTAATGGGTATATCATTTCATTAAAGCTGTTTTTCACAAGTTAAATAGTCCTTCTTCTTGAGAAAACCATTTGCAGTCACTATTTAGACATCAGAGTTTAATTATTGACAGCTATTTTCAGACAAATCAGTCAAGCAACGAGCCAGCATGGGTAGCTACAGAAAGTAAGTTTTTTTCGCAAACTTATTTTTCATAAAATGAAACTATTTTAAAATGATTTGCTTAAAATTGATCACAGATGCCTTCTGCAATGTTACTTGTAATGTTACTTTGCAAAAGTAAAGTCACGTAAGGCGTATTTTGCTCACGTATCTGTAAAATACTCTAAAAACAGGACGTTAAATAATTTCATAAATATGACCACGGCGATCTATTTTAGGCCTAAAATGTATGTAAACTATTCCAAGTAAGAGTTTTAAGCAGATAAAAATTGGAAAAAATTGTTAAAAAAACTTGGGCGTAAATAGGTTAATAAAACATGACATGTTAATATATGCCCACCTCTCCCCCTTGTCTCTTTCGAAATTATAAGTGACTTTTATAACTTTATGGAGCAGAGCAAATGTGCACAGGTCGTCTTTTTTACTGCTGTCACTGCAAGCTTTTATGATTATTCCAAGCATAAATGAAATGGCATTAGTTATTTTAAAAATAAAGCTCACAAAAGGTACAGCTTTTTGATTTCATAACAATGCTGTTAAAAAAATCCCGATTGGAAAAAAAACCGAAAACAGTTAAACCCCAACAGTGCACCCCATTGGTATTCTGCTTGAAATCAAACGTTGTAACCATTTCAGATATTTCCGTATGTCACTTCTCTTCTACATCATTAAAGAAACGTGTTCTCATTCTACCGGCTATACTCGTAAATGTTATCTGATTGATATATCAATACAGAAACTTAAATAAACTGCTGTTTATACTTACGGAACCACGCTTGGTAAATTAATCACGAGAATGTAAATTCTACGATAAAAAGACTGTGGTATCTTTAGAGCATATGCTGTTGATGTATTTATTGCACTAGTCCAGCCATTTTGCCTATGCGAAATGGAACCTTTTCAACAACTGGTTTCAACAGATCTCTTATTTGAATTACAATTCAAGACAGCTAGATATGAAGGTAACATCTGCTGGAAAAGGTTTTTCTCATCGCACCAGGTGCGTCCCAATAAACATTACAGGAGGTCCCTGAGACCCTCCAAACAGTTCGGTGCCTCAGAACCAGACAAACGCACGTCCACTGGTCCACTTTCGTAACTTTTCAGGAGGGGGCGAAAACGATTGTTATGTGCATGCAAAGGATGTATCTCACGGCCTTTTAACCAGGCGCGGATACAGAGGGGGGGGGGCATGGGGTTCATGACCCCCGCCCCCTTAACCGACCAAATATAGCAAAAAATTGCATTTTTGGGACTTATATTACGAAAAAATTACCAACCCCCCCCCCTTTTTTTGCACAAAAATTGCCCTTTGACCCCCTCCCTTTTCAAAAATGGCCCCCTCTTTAACCAAAAGCTGGATCCGCCCTTGCTTTTAACGCTGCTAACTAATTATGAAGGAAATATCGTTCTTCATGCGTCGATGTGGAATAAGATTCTACATACTACGCAGTAATAAAGTGAAAATCGACATTTTTGCACTCACGTCGTTCTGGTTCTGAGCTACAGAGTTTACGTATGTGACATTACTTGTCTGATACTAAAGTAATTTTTCCAGCACCGCTTAATCGGGTAACGGATAAACGAATACTCCGTTTATACGATTGCCAAAGATCACCCGCTTAATCGAATATTAGTCGGCTTTTGCAAATATATTTTCTGAGGAAAATTTTGAATAAATTAGGTGAGAAAAATTATTTTGCGTAAAATTATATATTAAAAAAAAATCAAATGCAACAACAGGAAAGGAAAAATCTGTACCTCAGAACCAGACTAACGTAAGTCCATTTTCGTCATTTTTCGGTAGAGGGGAAAAACGATGTATTCGACAATCGTTTTTCCCCTCTACCGAAAAATAACGAAAATGGACTTACGTTAGTCTGGTTCTGAGGTACAGAAATAACCATTTACATACTTAAAAACATTTCCACTATTCTATCCAATTTCTTTTGTCGTTGCTGGCACAAAAATTAAAAATAATACTAGCTGCCAGGGCAGCTAGATTAGCTTCCTGCGGCATGTTGATGCATAACGTCCCCCCTCTCTAACTTTTACCTCATTCTGAAGTTATATTATTTGATATAATTTAATGTTCATTCGATTTCAAGACATACCACGCACGTGGCCCGGGCGTTGCACGGGCACTTCGTGCCCTGAAAGTAGTGAGAAAAAAAATTTTAAAGAAACTACTCCCCGCCAAGGCGGCTCGCTTACAGGCGCTTCACGCCTTTACCTTTTTTCCTATATAAAAAAAATCATTCGAATTATTGAGATGCTTCACGTCTTCAAGATGGTGAGGAAAGTTTCAGTAAGTTCAGCTCGCTCAAAGGAAAAAAGCAGACATAGATACTCAGTTTTTAATATAAGTAGATGGCTCTTCAACAAATAAATGTTTCAAAATATTACCAGTAGCTAACGATAAAAATTCTACGTAAGTGGCCCGCTTATGAGTTTCGTGTTTGATTTAGTTAAGCCTTCATTCTAAATTCTCATTATCATTTTTATCACCGTTTCATGGCAACCACGTTTTGCAATGCAAGAATGGATTTCATATTTAATCATTTATTAGGCTTAATCGCTTTAAACTTGACTACTTATTAATTGATATCTTTGCTAATTAAAATCGTATAATTATATCAATTGAAACTAAAGAAGCTTGAAAAATTACCTATCTATCGGTACCTGGTTCGACTTTCAGTTCATTGGCGTTCAGGAGAAAGAAGCGTGACATAGAAAGATAGAAAGATAGTTAGAAAGAAAGATAGTTAGAAAGAAAGATAGTGAGAAAGATACTCAGTTTTTAATATAAGTAGACTAGCTGCCAGGGCAGCTAGATTAGCTTCCTGCGGCATGCTGATGCATAACGTCCCCCCTCTCTAACTTTTACCTCATTCTGAAATTATATTATTTGATATAATTTAATGTTCATTCGATTTCAAGACATACCACGCACGTGGCCCGGCGTTGCACGGGCACTTCGTGCCCTGAAAATAGTGAGAAAAAAAATTTAAAGAAATTACTCCCCGCCAAGGCGGCTCGCTTACAGGCGCTTCACGCCTTTACTTTTTTCCTATATAAAAAAATCATTCGAATTATTGAGATGCTTCACGCCTTCAAGATGGTGAGGAAAGTTTCAGTAAGTTCAGGTCGCTCAAAGAAAAAAAGCAGACATAGATACTCAGTTTTTAATATAAGTAGATGGCTCTTCAACAAATAAATGTTTCAAAATATTACCAGTAGCTAGCGATAAAAATTCTACGTAAGTGGTCCGCTTATGAGTTTCGTGTTTGATTTAGTTAAGCCTTCATTCAAAATTCTCATTATCATTGTTATTATACTGTTTCATAGCAACGACGGTTTGCAAGAATGGATTTCATATTTAATCATTTATTAGGCTTAATCGCTTTAAACTTGACTACTTATTAATTGATATCTTCGCTAATTAAAATCGTATAATTATATCAATTGAAACTAAAGAAGCTTGAAAAATTACCTATCTATCGGTACCTGGTTCGACTTTCAGTTCATTGGCGTTCAGGAGAAAGAAGCGTGACATAGAAAGATAGAAAGATAGTTAGAAAGATAGTTAGAAAGAAAGATAGTGAGAAAGATACTCAGTTTTTAATATAAGTAGATAGATAGCGCAGACGGCAATTAAATTAAAATTCACAAAGAAATACATAAACATTGCAAACGATAATAAACTGTTAAATGTTAAATGTAAAACACCATAATGTGGAGGAAGAAAGCTAGGAAATTATTCCCAAAAGGACAATGGCAAGAAATCTACTATTATCATTTTTTTCAAAAAATAATGTAATGAAAAAAGGTGCTAAAATAAAGATTTTTTAACTCGAGCTGTAAGTTCCTTTTTTTTTTTAATTTTCATATGTGCTTATAATATACCATATACATAAACTATATACTTAGCTTATTCTAAAAACTTGACAATAAAAAGGTTAATTACTTCCTTTATATAGTTATTGATTTATTATTACTATTACGTTTTAAAACAAATGCTGTCCATTTGGAAAGGTTAAAAAAATTACAGATTAATACGTATGCTTCGTTGCTTGAATAACATGTTAAATAGTTAACCTAACATTTAAAAGTAAAATATTCAGGAAAGAACTTTTTGAATTGAAGGGCTTGGGAGATGAAGGGGTTAAGTGACAAAATAAAAATTGCGAGTAATTAAAGTTCAAAGTTTTATTGTTGCAGTTGTTGAAGCTTCTTTGTTTTCTGGTTTTGTTATTAGTGTGCGTATAAAATTGATCTATTGACATCTACTGTTTGATGTGCCAAGTTTTATTTGCGTACCTGTATCCATTGTTTACCATTGTACAGAGTGTTCATTTTTTAAAATGTAACTTAGCCCCTTCATCCTCCAAGCCCTACCATTATAGGGAGAAAAACCATGAAAAAAAAAAAAAAAGATTAAACTAAACATTGGTAAGAAAAATGTAACGGTCTATGTGAATTTCATTATTCTTTGGGACATAGTCTTAAACAGTACTTTGCAACAAGTACTAAGATTAAGGGGTCACAGTACCTTTCTGACAAATTTCTTTAATTTAAGTGAAAAAGTTAATTCTTTGAAATATGTGTTTCTACACTTGTTTAACAGTCAATAAGTTATTTTCAAACATTAAAAATTTTGAAAACTTTTTTTGAAAATTTGAAAAAAGTAAGAAAATTTTAATTTTTTATAAACCCTAAGGCTTTTTTGTTTCTGCACTAATTTCTAAATTTCTTTTTGCTAAATGATCACAAGAATTACCTCAACAAATCTGTGCATTCATTTTCTTATATTTTGATTAGAAAATATTTTGTGACCTTTTATGTAAAAAAATCTTAGAAAATTTTGTTCTTCGAAGTTTAACAAACTCTAAAAAATTTTGTAATTTATAAAACGCTTATTCAATGCACAGTTTTGTTAAATATATTATCCTGAGTGCAAAAAATATTGCTTTAAAGTGATATCTTTAATAGAAAAAAATCCTTAGCATTTCCAGTAACATAGAAACACTAAAAACTGATCACCGAGAAAAAGCACTTTAAAGTTTGGCTTTTCCTTTAGAACACATAGCATGCATGCCCTAAAGTCACTCATAACTTTTTAAATAATTTAGCTAGAGCAATGCTATTTTTTTCTGAGTGTTTTAAATAACTTGTACTTTTGAAATAAGCAATAAAAATTTTTTTGGTCTTTTGGTCATTTTTGAGGTACTGTAACCCCTTAAATAAAAAAGCCCCAACACTAATTATTGTGACCTCATATTAAGATGAACTTCACTGGTTCGAACGCATTTAAAATTTAAATGTGCAGTCAAGAATGTCGGTTAAAAGAATATCCTTCTTACTAATATAATACATTTTTAATGTACCAAACCACTATTTTGCATTATTTCGATCCCGGATAATAGAATATCCCGCTTACTAGAATATTTTTTCGTGGCAAAATGGCTATTCCATTAAGCGGGCTCGACTGTATTTGTTTTCGAGAGGACATGGGAAACTCGGGAAAAGAAAGATAATCACATGTAGTGAAATTTGCCAGTCGCAAAATCAGAATAAAGAGGGAAAATTGAAAATCCTTTTAAGGCTATAGTGGACACAAAAAAAAAAATTTTTTTTTTCAATTATTGATCTATATGTCTAAACATTTGTGTGCTTGTATATTTACTACATCTAAAAGCATAAAAAAAATTGGCACAAAAACAATGAATACTTTTTTTGAAATTTATAGTTTAAATATTTTTTAACAAAATTTCAAAATGTTCCATGCGTCACATTTTTTTTTCTTTTCAAACTTTGAATTTCCACTTAATTTCCAATCATTAGGCATGATTGCATAAATCTATGCATTACATGCAATGTTTTATGAGATAGTTTATAAAATATGGCTGAAAATGAAAATTTCTATGCATTTTTTAGCTGAAAAATGGCAGATTTTTTTTATGCCTTTAGATGTAGTAAATATACAAGCACACAAATTTTTAGACATATAGATCAATAATTGCAGAAAAAACATATTTTGTGTCCACTGTAGCCTTAAAAGCTTCATACTAAAACCAATTACAAGTATTTTATTTGTTAACAAATTGAAACTGGCTACGGATACCGTTTCTTAAACCATTGAGCTTCTTTTTTCCTAGTGAAATCGGTTACCAATCGCTAGAATAAAAGCTTAGTCTTTTTTAAAATCTGATTGAAAAAACGTTATAAATCGATTTCTATGTAACATGAAAGTTCCAAGCATATTCTATAAGACGCAGAAAAATTTAAAAAAAAAAAAAAAATTTGGATTAATCTTTGTTAATGTAATACGAAGGAGCGACCTGACTAAGAACTCTCGACAAACTCGAACAAAAAATAAATAAATAAATAAATAAAAATCGGTCCATTCGTTAGGCGCTAGAGTACCACAGACAGATACACACATAAACACAAATACACAGACACGTCAAACTTATTAATCCCCTCTTATTGCGTCGGGGTTTAAAAACAAAAATTTTCAATCACTAATTGCAAGATATTCCTGTTCATAAATCAGAAGAACCTTCCTTATTAAACTACCATATAACTATTCAAATCATAGTCAAAACTTTTCCATTTAACCATTTTTTTAACTAGTGATAACTAAAACACCGAATATAAGAATGCGTTGCTTAATATAACTCTTTAACGCACATTGAATGCGAAATAGTAGTTTGTTAATATGTAAATCATTTAGTGAACAATGAGATTTTCAAGCTAAATTATCAGAAAATTCCCACGTGAATCTTTATAACATAGAACAATGTTTATACATTTTACTAAGAAACCTACATTTAAACGACATATATTCACATTCGGAATTCATTATTGGTTAACATTTATCTTTTTTCGTACCTAATAGTCATAGCATATAAAACACAATATTGTATGATATAGACAAATTTATATGTCTCATTTTATGTATCCAGCCAGTACCTTGGGGTTTAATTAAAATTGGGAAATTTATTCATTTTGTGTTGCAAAAATCACAAACTAACAAAGAATTTTATGTGTTTTTCCCCTTTTCTGCATCTTTTTTTCTATTTTATGAGAAAAAAAGTTTCAGAAAACATTTTAAAACTTCACTTTTGATTTTACCTGTTCCCGCCCCCCCCCCCACCCCGCCCCCTCTCTTCGTTTCAAGCTCATTATCATTTAAAGCATTGACATTAAAATCCAGTATTTTGAATTCATAGACCATGGACTCTTGTCCCTCTCTACATGGTCAACCTCAGATTTAAACATAATTCTTTTTATATTTTAATCCTCAATTCAAAAACATTCTTTTTTCACAACGTCCACGTTTCCAAGCGTTCACCTTTTGTATTGTAGTTCTAAGAAGACTTAGATCCATTTCAACTTCGATCCAGGCACTAGCGCAACCAGAATTTACCGTCTAGGGGTGAAGGTTTTGCGATCCTAGTCCTTATATGAATATAAATTCTCACACTAGAACTAGCATTTTTTTTTTTTTTTTAACCAAAGGTTTTAGAACGGTGACCCTGAAATCCTCCACCCTTAGTGGCACCCCTGGTTGTTGTTTCTTTCTCTGTCACCATTTTCAGTGTTCGATATTAGCGCCACCTACAGGCCTTTATTTTATATTGTGCCAGAGTGGGGTGGGGGGATGGGACAAAAGGTCAAAAGAAGAAAAAAATTGTGTATAAATCTTATAAAGCCTTTTTTTCCGAACAAATTTGTCTTTATTGGGGCAAAACTTTACGAAAGCCCTGCATAATAACGTTTAACCCTCCGGCTGCTTATCCCGCGATTTCCACGGGCAACGAAGAGGTTACAAAATTTGTTCATCCAGCGATTTTCACGTACATGACGTCAATAAAAACCTTATTCCGCGATTTCATCGTTTAAATATCGGTAATGCATTTTCTGAAATATTTACACTGAACACGTGCCCAGTTTACAAGCCCGATATCTCCTCATTTAATAAAGAAAGAGTCATCGAAAGATCGTTGTTTGTTGCTCAAAAGAATTGGGAAAGAAAAATAGTAATGGCGCTCGAATTTTGGAGTAAAGGACATGAAGTAAAACTTTTCCTTGAACCTAGTTATGAGATTTATCATATTGAATGTAATATCTAACGTAATTTGTGCAAAGTTAGTACATAAATTTCATATTAGTTTTTCATACATAAAAAATACGCATACTTGAAGCTATTTCCTTGAGAAAATTAAGAAATTAGAGGGTTAATAGTATGAGAACTATAATTGATATCGGTTTTCTTCCAACATTTTAGTAGTACAGACGAAGTTTTCTTTTTACAGAAAAGATAAATTTTAATCGTCAGAAAACTGCTCCAAATGCCTATCCTTTTCAATATAATGCTCAAAAAAGAAAAAAAAAAAAAAACACTGATCTGTGGAAACTCGCCTACATTCTTATATTCAAAGGAACAGGGACGTTAGAAAATATCTTCTCAGAATGAACGACATTTTATGGGAATAAATATTTCTTAAGAACGTGGTCTGGTTTCAGATGCAGAGCAGGAAAATTTCCTGAAGGTCGCATTTCCTTATATTGATCTCACTCAGCTGCATTCTTAGATACAATTTTTGAGATATGAGGAATTATTTTTGGGTACGGTCAGTTGATTCAAATGAAAAAAAAAAAACCCTCTATTACTATCCTATTTTACTATACTGTTACATTCAACCATCATTTGCTGCGAGCCATAGTTTACCGCGAAAAGCGAATTTACGCGAAAAAGGATTCTTCATTAAATGAAGGGCTTGGAGGATGAAGGGGCTAAGTTACACTTAAAAAAATGAACGCTCTGTACAATGGTGAGCAATGGATACAGGTAAGCAAATAAAACTTGGTACATCAAACAGTAGGTGTGTCAATAGACCAATTTCATACACACACAAATGACAAAACCAGAAAATAAAAAAGCTGCAAAAACTACAACAATAGAACTTTGAGCTTTAATTACTCGCAATTTCTGTTTTGTCACTTAACCCCTTCATCTCCCAAGCCCTTCAAATAAGCAAATGTCTTTCTAGTTGGAACGTAGAAAAACTTAACTAATTAGAGTCCCCATGGACACGAATAACCATTCTTTAATCACTATTACACTCTTATTACCCAATGTATTACGGAGAATATGAGAAAGAGAGAGAAAATAAATAATCCGACTTAAAGAAGAGTAAATCCACCATAAATAAAACAAAGAATATAATACATGTGTGTACTATACCTTATACAAATCCACAGTTTACGTCGTATCTGGACGAAATTTGGCAGGGAGATACTTTGGCATCACCCGGGAAAGATCATAGGGTGGTTTTTGAGCAGGAAAAAAGTACCGATCCGTTCCAATTTCGATTAAAGGACTTGATATAAGTCCTGAAATCAAAGAACTGCACGTATTCAGTGATGCATGTCAGGGGCGGATACAAGGGAGGGGCGATGGGGGCGATCGCCCCTCCCTTGAAGGATTCTTTACTAGCAGTTTTTCGACTTTGAAGTTCAAAAAAGGCAATTTCAGATGATTTTCGATGATACTATGAGAAGTGGTTGGGATTGGGATATCCGAGCTGGAATTTTTTCGAAATTGAAGACCGAAACATTTGTGTAATAAACTTGTATTAACCAAGATATGTGGTAAAAAAAGGAGCGCAAATAGAAAAAAAAAACACTCGCACCTCCCTTGGAACATTTCTGGATCCGCCCTTGATGCATGTGGTGAGCAAAATCGAAACAACACTATGGTGAGATTTTTCCTAGCATCGGTTAGTGTTGGAAGATTCAGAAAAATCCATCATTACTTCCCTGCCAGAGGGCATTCATTCCTCCAATGTGATAAGAATTTCGGAGTGACCAAAAGGCTCATAAGAAGACAAGATCGGATATATGTTCCTGATCAGTATATTAATCTCATTCAAACAGCAAAGAAAGATGGTTTCCTTGTTGAACAAGTCTCTAGGTCACTTGTTTTGAACTTCAAAAATTGGTGGCCCAAGTTCTAAAAAAAAAAAAAAAAAAAACAAAAAAAAAAAAACTATGGTCTTCAAGAAATTAACTTTCAGACACTTGGAATATTCTTCACCCTCAGGATACGTTATCGCTGCGCAATTCATCGACGGCCTCTGCAAACATTCCTTCAAGTAGGAGGATCCTAATGCTGGTGACATTCACTTGCCTACAGATCAAGCTTACAACTTCAAAATTCTGATGAATCCATTGAAAATGAAAGATGTTGCAACAATAATTCAATACATACCGGATCAATACAAAGCATTCTATGAAACAGTCCTTACTTGGCCATCTCTTGGTGGCAATGCTGATGAAAATGATGATGAGTTGGATTATTAAAACTTCTTGTGTGAGGAGTTATCTGTGTGAGGAGTAACTAATGTTTATCATTTAATAAACATATTTTTGATTATTTTGTTGTCCTAATCATTTTTTTTTTAAATTTTGTTACAATAATCTTTCATTAAACAAGGACTTTTTCAAACAAACATCATACCTGTAAGCTGTTTTACTTGAAAATCCATATACCACCGCATTAGTTTGAAGAAGGAAACAAATCCAACAACTTTGATGACCCGTAAATCCTTACATACAATAGATAAACTCAAAATGTAAAATACATCCAATTACTTTAAAGGTAAATAATGCTACAAATGAATCAGAAAAAAATTAAAAAACAATTCAGTATTTTAGAAGGTTTTTTTCGATTTCCCAAAAAAACTACTTTTTGGATTTGTTCCCTTCTTCAAACTGCCGATTCAATTAAAGTACAGACATGAGAAATTAATAAACATGATAGTAAATTAATAAGAAAAAAAGGAAATAAATGAATAAGAAAATAAGTAAATATATAATAAAAAAATAGTAAATGTGCAGGCAAAATATCAAAGAGGAAAATGTAACAATGCCCTCGTGTCATTACTCTTCGGTTTCAATTCCCTTATCTGATTTCACAATAAAGCTTTCAGATATTTACTAAAAAGATTTGAGTCTTGTTGAAACTTTAAAAGCTTGGCAAATTTGTATCTTAGCAACATATACAGGATTAAGTTTACCAAAGAGTAAAAATGTAATAATTTGTTAAGTATCAAAACTATCCAATTTCAAACTTTCTATTATGTGGCAAAATTTCACAATGAAGCTTTGAAATATTTACTCATGACTATAAATGTGAATTTGAGGGAAGTCAAGCAATATAATAGGAACATATTTTCGAAAAGAAGGTTTTTTAGTCTGTTTTTCCGTAAATCGTTAATCGTAAGAGTATATTAAAAAAGGTGAAAGAGAACGCTTAATAAATGGTAAATATGCCGCTATTTGTTTAAAAGTCAAAAATAAATAACTTAAGAAATACAATAGATTCTTGTTTATCCAGCCCTCGTTTCTCTGGATTTCCTGTTAATGGGGATCGAATTTGTATAGTTAAAAAATTATATTCACTTAAATAGTGGTTTTGAATTAACCCATTTATGCCCAGTAGCCAAAAAACGGGACGCTTGTTAGTTACTGCATACAAAAACCTGTAATGGGTATATCATTTTACTAAAGCTGTTTTTCACAAGTTAAATAGTCCTTCTTCTTGAGAAAACCAGTTAGAGCCACTATTTGGACATCAGAGATTATTTATTGACAGCTAATTTCAGACAAATCAGTCAAGCAACGATCCAGCATGGGTAGCCACAGAAAGTAAGTTTTTTTGCGTACTTATTTTTCATAAAATTAAACTATTTTAAAATGATTTGCTTAAAATTGATCAGAGATGCCTTCTGTAATGTTACTTTGCACAAGTGAAGTCAAGTAAGGGCCCTGCTCCACATCAGCGGAAAACGCGACCGAAACCGAAGGCAGAAATTGAAAATCCATTTTACATTTCTGCTTTATTTTTCTGCTTTACGTCAATGTGGAGCAGGGCCCTGAGGTCGTATTTTGCTCACATATCTGCAAAATATCCCATAAACAGGACGTTAAATAACTTAATAAATATGGCAACAGCGAACTATTTCAAGTTTAAAACGTATGTAAACCATTCCAAGTAAGAGCTTTAAGCAGATAAAAATTGAAAAAAAAAATGTTACAAAAACTTGGTCATAAATGGGTTAAGATAGCAAGAACGGAACTAAAAGCATGATAAATGTTCCCTTCTTATTTTGGTTAAAAGTACAACTCCTGCAACGATCGTACAATAAACGTACTAATCCAACAATTATCACGATGTACTTGGAGAGCCAGTCCGATACTACTGTAGGTGTATAGTAAATGATCAAGTGCCAGAAAAAATCCTATTTAATTTCGCTACAAAGTATTGTTTTTTGTTGTAATAAAAAATAAATATGTTTATTCAAGAATTTGTTTTGCTTAACACCCCCTTGATTATCTGGATTTTCGTTTAGTCGAATTGTCTTTGGTCAAAGTTAATCTGGGTAAACGAGGTTTTACTACACTGATAAAATAAAAATCTGAAAGAAGTACTTTGCGATGGAGGTATGTATGCTCGTCGATCTGTTAGTTGTCGGTAGCTGCCTATTAATTATTACAGTAAACCATTGGTGGCTCGTACAGGGGGATAAGAGGGCGACTGCCCCCTCACTTCCAAGAGTAAAGAGGTTTTGCTCCATCACTTTCCACGGTTAAAAAGTAATGATCGAGTGAAAAATGATTTTTTACTCAGTAGAACGATTAATTTCACCATAATAAAAACTGAAAATTGCAAAACTCCGACTTTTTCACATTATTTCATCAGAATAAATAAAAGTTAACCAGCCAGGTTGATTTTTGCGGCTATATTCCGCATTTTTAGAAGTCAATTAATTAGCAATGTTGAATCCAATATTATTGCTAAATTGTAGCCAAAAACTAAAAACTTTTAAAGGTGCTGCATCCCTTGGAACTACTTTGATATACTATATCCCCCAAATCGGAAATGTGGCGGCTTTTTTTTCTCGCAAAAAAATTGGTGCCACAAAACTTAAAAAAAACCTCAAAAAATGATATAAAATGCAAGAAAATACTAAATTTGGCAACAGCAAAAATCTAAAAGCTGAAAGAAGCCTAAATTAGCAACACCAAAATAAGAAACAGCAACCCTAAAAAGTCTGTAGGGAATGCCAGATTTGGCGCATAAATTTCGGGGGGGGGGGGGTATATCAAAGTTATACCGCATCCTTAACTCCCCCCTCCTATTTCTTTCGATCCCCTCTCCCGTATTTTTCTTAACCCCCCACTTTTTTGGTGCACCAGCCGCCTATGCTGTAAACACCCAATTATCCGCGGTAGGATTATCCTCGGTTTGGAATATCAGCGGGTCTTTTCACATTTCGTTTTCAACGGTGATAATTTACTGAATGCAGAAAAATGCACCCATTTTCACTTCACTGGTGCAAAATCTACTGAAGACGGGGTATCTTAACCCATTAATGCCCAGCGTCCCTTTTTAGGGACGGTCTAAAAAGGGTCTGAATTTCCCAAAAATGAGCATTTCAACCAAAGAATAGTGTTCAATTAGTACCTTGGTATTGTTTCAATTTGTTATTAACAGATTGCAGCACGTAACCATTGCAAAGTGTGTTCGGTAGCAGTTTTAATATGATCTTTATCAAATATGACATCGTTCACAATCTCAAGAAAAAAAAGCTCAGTTTTCAAAGTTATTCCCAGCTTCAGGGGTGCCCATCCCCCTCAAGCTCAATGGCGCAAAATTCTCCCCAAAATTTTTCAGAACCCTATTGTGCTTTTTATTTTCATCCGTCTTTTTTAATTTTATTTATTTTTTTAAATATTATTTATTTTTTTTTAATATTATTTATTCATTTTTTAATATTATTTATTTATTTTTTTTGATATCATTTATTTATTTTTTAAGTATTTTTATTTATTTTTTTAAATTATAACTATTATTTTTTTATGTATATTATTAATTTTTTAAAGTACTAATTATGCGCAGAATAGAATCGCTTTTTTTTCCCTTCCAGACAATCCAAGCAAACAAGCGTACACACAAAAAAATAATTAATAACTAAATAAATTACAATAAAGAAATAACTTAAATTGAAAAAATTAATTAATGAATAATTTACATTAAAAAAATCAGAAAATATTTAATTTAAAAAATAACTTAATGAATAATTTAAATAAATAAATAAATTAGTTTAAAAAATCCCCCCCCCCAAATTTTGATGGCGCAACTTGCCCCATAATCCCCCTCCCCCCCGTGGGCACCCCTGGCGCTCTCCCCCCCCCCCCAAATACGTACAGTTATCAAAAAAGAAAAAAATATAACAGTTAAGGAACAACTATGCAATTTCACCTTGCTTTTCCATGGTGAAATTTCACAATAAAGCTTATAGATGTTTTTTCCCACTCTATTGATTGTAAACATTTACTTGAGTGTGGGTGAGTTAATCGAAATTTCTCTTTGGAAAACAGAGCTCCTCCTTGTCTTTCTTGAATTAGCCGCTTTATTGAACCGGCCGCTTTATTAAACCAAACCTGTTTAGAACAACCTTGATTCATATAAGCGGTGGCTATTGTGTTTCAGTTTTTTGTTCCGTAGTAAAATTCTCAATATAGCTTTGAGGTTTTTTTTTACGCTTGATTGTGACCATCAACTTGAGTATAGGTGAGCTGCTCAATCTTTTACATTTCAGTAGAGTGAAGAAGGCGCTCATCCTTATTCCAAAATACGTGTACATTGTCTTAATTGCACATTTATTTTTTAACACTGTCTCCCCCGTCCACCCTCAACATGTTCAATTATCAAAAAAAAAAAAAAAAAAAAGATCGTAACGAAATACAGAAACGGCTGTTATTTGAATCAGTGGTCAATTGAATCGACCGCCTTTTTATGAATCCATTCGTCAAAAACAAAACAAAGCCAGCCTCATTGAATTAGCCATCTTATTGAATCAGCCACTTTATAGAATCAAACTGTTTAGAACGAACGTGATTCATATAAACCAGTGGTTCTCAACCTTTTTACAGCTACCGCCCCCTTTACGGTTGGAAATCTTTTCAGCGCCCCCTTTGCGGACGGACGTAAAAGTGGAAGAGGACGAGGGGGAGGGGCAGTTTTCTTGACCGGTTCAACTTAATAATTTTGCCCAAACACATAGTTGAAAAATGACTATAGAGTACAAAAAACTTGTGCTTTTATTTTTTTAAAGATAATTTTTAGAAAAACGAGCATTTTTTCCCCTCTGAAAAGCTGTGTCAGTAACAACCAAGTGCCTAGAATGTGTCTATTTAATGAGTGAACCGTTTTTAATGTAAATAAGAACAACACGGTTTGAAATACAAATGCACTTTTTTTAACATTTTGTTTGAAAACCAATATATTTTGAAAAATACTCTACGTTCAAATAGTTCCTGAACAGTCCGATCCCAAACAGTCTTTTGTTCTTATTAACTTGCAACTCTGCAATACGCATCCCCTATTTATTACTTACGGATATAGGATTTTACTGCGGAAAGGCAATAACAAAGCTGTTCCTTCTATTTTTCGCAGAAGGGACAAAGACTTTAAACTATGGCCCAAACCTGTTACCTTTAAAGATTATAAATCAAGTTTTAAAATTAAAAAAACTGGCATAAGTATAATTTACAAATTACAAGATAAGTTCAATTCAAAAAAATTATATTTGATTAATTTATGGCTGTGAAGGTTAGATAAGATAATAAAAGTTATAAGTATGACTTTGGGGACATCAGAGTAAAGACGGCGGTAAAATATCGAGAATATCCCACGAAATTTGTTTTAAGCGGTTTTTTAAATTTTAGGTTGCGTGGTGTTGAGACTTAAGTTCAGATTTCGCCCCCGGTGAAACATTTAAAATTGGCGTTATTTTAGGCAATGTTTGGTAGTATTAACTATGGAGAAAGATGTCTCTTACAAAGGCTTTTCTAATTGAAGTTATTTAAAGGCTTTGAATTTAGTAATGTTAGGGACAAAGAGCTCCTTCGAACTTTCTCCGAAATTGAAGTATAAAAAACGCAAAATTTAAACTATTTTTGCCGATGAAGAGGGAATGGTCAAGATTCGGAAGTTTTCTCCAGATTTTTTTTTTTCACATTGCACCTTGGAAAATGCGATTGTTACTACCTTTGATGTTTGCTAGGGGAGATGCTTTAACGAAAATGTCGGTCAAGTTAGGTGGCTCTCAAATTCAAGTGCTGTTAGCAAATTTTAGGCTATCCTTCGTGACGTTAGGAGAAAGATCAGGGTTCGGGAGATATCCGTAGAAAATAAATCTTTAAGCCATCCCTTGGTGATATAAGAGACTAGGGTTTCCTGCCGCCCCTGCATGAAACATGTCCTTACAAGCACATTGAAAAATATACCCACCGCCCCCTTACCGCCCAAAATCTGTCTACCGCCCCCCTGCCGCCCAAAATATGTTCACCGCCCCTCAACATCTTCCCACCGCCCACCGGGTTGCAGTATCGCCCCCGTTGAGAACCACTGATATAAACGGTGAGCACTGCAACAACTATTCAATTTCATCTTTTTTTTTTTTTTTTTTCATGATGAAATTTCACAATGAAGCTCAGAAATGTTTTCTCCACTCTTGATTGTAAACATGACCTTGAGTGTAGGTGTGCTAATCGAGACCCCTCCACACAGAAGCACATTCCAGGCACGAGAATCGAATGGCAGAAAAACAAGCGATATTGATCTTTCAAAATCTGTTCAGGCCGCCATTCGGGGATGATATCTCGGAAAAACACATTCTTATGTTGTGTGCGCGGATTTCGCTCGCACCATTGCCCTTTGATAAGAAAGCATTTCTCTTGGTTCAGTGGAGAGCCATCTTTTGAAGTTTGCCGCCTCCGTTTTAAGTCAGTTGACAAGTTGGCCGTGTTTAAAAATTACGTTCTCGTAAACGTAAACTTTTTACGGGCTTTTTTCGTATTCGGTTACGCTAAAATATTATATGAGATGAAACCGAAGGAACACCTAATGCATCATTATTTTTTTAGTTAAAAATTATGCGTGATTTCTTTCTTCCTCTTTTTATGCTTCTTTGACGCTTAAAATTGTATTTGTTTTGGCACAATGATTGCATTTTTTTTTCTTTTGCTTTATCGACATCTGAAATTGCACTGATTTTAGAACGATGCTGCCTTTCTTTTTTGTTTGCTTTATTAAGGTTTAAAACCTATTTTTAAAGAAGAAATCTTATATTCTTTCAATTGCTTCTTTGACGTTAAAAATTGTATTTAGTTTAGAACAATCCATAGTTTTTTTTTCTTGCTCTGTTTTTATTTAAAATTGTATTTATTTTTGAGCATTTTTTTTTTTTTGCCATAATCGGCTGACGATGATGGTTTTTAATACTGCCGTCCCCGCTTAATCGAGTAACGGATAAACGAATACCCCGCTTATACGAATAAAATATCTCGGAACCGATGCCATAGACGTAATGTTAAAGATCCTCGCTTAATCCGATACCCCGTTTAATCAAATGATATTTCTTGGAACTGGACACTATTCGTTTAAGCGGGGCCGACAGTACTACAATTTATCCATAAACTTTTTTTAGTTATAATTTCTTCTTTCTACTTCTCACAATTAGCTATTACTTTGTTTAGTTCCAGGGGTGCCCACAGCGGGATTATGGCGCAAGTTGCGCCATCAAAATTTTTGGGGGGGATTTTTTTAAACTAATTTATTTATTTATATAATTTATTTATTTATATATTTTATTTATTTATATAATTTATTTATTTATATAATTTTTCATCAATTATTTTTTTAATTAAATTATTCACTGATTATTTTAAATTTAAATTATTCATTAATTTATATTTTAATTTAAATTATTTCTTTATTATTTATTTATGTATTTATTTATTTGCGTGTGTGTGCGAGCTTGGAATGTCTGGAAGGAAAAAAAAAACGATTATCTTCCGTACATAATTAGTACTTTTAAAAAATAATATAGAAAAAAATAGTTATAATTTTAAAAAATAAATAAGTAAAAGTTAAAAAAACAAATAAATAACATTAAAAAAAATTAATAATATTTTTAAAAATATAAAAAAATAAATAAAATAAAAAAGAGGGTTGTGAAAAATTTTGGGGGGGAATTTGCGCCATTGAGCTTGGGGGGGATGGGCACTAGGGTGGAGTGAAAAAATCAAAATGTAATAAAAGATTAGTGTTAGCGCGGAAAAGTTGCCTTTTGTATAGATATTGAGTCATGCAAAAGTATTTTTAAAACAAAATATATCTTCAGGGTCCGCTTTGACCTTAAAGTTGAGCATTTTTGCATCGAAACTTACATAAGTTACAACAATGTCATCAAAAATCGAAATTTGACAAAAGCAAAGTAATAGTGCGGAAAAGTTGCCTTTTGTATAATTATATTTTCATTTAAAAGCATTTTGCAAAGAAAATATATCTTGAGGGTCCTCTCGCGCCTTGAAATTGACTATTTTTGCATCAAAATTGACTAAATTGCAATATTTTCATCAAAAATCAAAATTTGATAATAATTAAGTAATAGTGTAGAAAATGTGCCACTTGTATATGTATTTTGTCATTTAAAGTTATTTTTATTACAAAAAATATCTTGAGGCTCCACCCGCGCCATAAAATTGAACATTATTGCATCAAAACATAAAAATATTAATGATTTAACCAAAAATCAAAAATTTTTCAAATATGATGTAATAGCTCTAAAAAGATGGCTTGATGTGTAAATTATATTCCAAACACAAGTATTTAAATTACAAAATATATTGAAATATTTCGCACATGCCTTGAAGGTACATTACAATACTTGAATAACATAACAATACTTTGCACTCTGAGAAAATGTATTAAAAGTTATTTCTTTAAAAAAAATTAGCTTTAATATAGATCAATTATATTTTATATAAACGAAAATTTACTAGTAAAAGAATTTCTTAAATAATAATAGTTTAATAACATAACAATACTTTGCACTCTGAGAAAAATGTATTAAAAGTTATTTCTTTAAAAGTATTAGCTTTAATATAGATCAATTACATTTTATATAAACAAAAATTAACTAGAAAAAGAATTTCTTAAATAATAATTTAATAACATAACAATACTTTGAACTCTGAGAAAAATGTATTAAAAGTTATTTCTTTAAAAATATTAGCTTTAATACAGATCAATTATATTTTATAAAAAACAAAAATTAACGAGTAAAAGAATTTCTTAAATAATAATAATTTAAAAGAAGTGGCTCTCTGCTTGACATATGAACGTTGCTGCTCCAAATGGTGAATTTTACATATGATCAAGTATTAAACATAATAGTATGAAAACCGTGAATCTAATTTTCAACAGCCACGGAAGTTACACACAAAAAAATTAAGAAGTTACAAAATGAATTCTAAAACTGTTGAGCCCTCAAACCATTATCAGCAAACTACAAGCAATGACACATAGATTGGAGGAAAAGTTGTATTGAAGATCAGTTTGATGACTGACAGTATTCAGAATTAGTGTTAAATTGTGGCATAAGTTTTCTGGATTCTAATCGAACTCGAATGCATCCATCTCTGTTGCACGCACCACAAACCGTAGACGATGCTTCTGTGACTAATTTAACGCATTGTTCCACTAATTTAGTATGGCATGGGAGGGTTTGAAAATCAAATAATTCAGAAGGTACGCCATTAAGAGGACCCATCAGAGAGATTCCCAGGTTTCGACTTCCTATGTTATCCTACGGGCCAAAAATTCTTCGTATTTTCGCGATATCTTACCGGCAAATTAAGATTTTCGAATCTTTTTTTTTCGGACTAAATCTATGACGACAAATGCACGTTTTGATTTTGGCTGTGTTTCTTTAACATAATTCAATTTTTTTTTAAATGAACTTAAAAGTTCAACGGACAAAAAGTGAATTTTTAGACGAACCGTATGGAATATTCGAATTTTTTAAAAGATGAAATCATAGCGCTCGATCTTAGCTATCCAAAGAGTGAAAAATATTTTCGGTAGCTTTATTAGAACAATAGAAATCTGTACAAAACTGAGCCTATTCCACATCACAAGCTAAAAATTTCCACCCCCCTTATCGGAGGCAGGAGCAGGCTCCCCGCTGAGTGATGCATGGCTTCTTTTCGGGGGTTTGCGGGGGGGGGGGGAGTCATTCGGTCACTTGTGGCTGTAATCGGATACCCTCGGAAGAGCAAGTGTCCAAAAAGAGGTTGTCTTGCCTGAGTTCTCTTGAAACGTGCACAAAGTGTTTTTGCTCTCCCTTGGGAATACGTGACGAAGACTTCTGTAGTTGTTTTGATGTTTATGCTTTTTAGATAAACAGTAATTCTGTATGGTTTTTCTTTAACTATGCATATTAGTATCAAACTTTAGTTTTTGAAAGATTTTAATCATGACGAAAGTGATTAGAAGACAAACTAAAGGCCGCTTATATTTATCTGCTCGTCGCAAGAAACGGAAATCGAAGGCAATGCATAATAAAACGAAATAAATTGAAATCAATGATGCTGCTCCTTTTTTAATATTTTTTGATAAGTTATACTACGATTTACAAAGTTAAAACATTACTCTCTTGTTTCCTGATTTAACAACAAAAGAGCTGTAGCCCAGAATCCTGCAATGAATTCAGACTATAGTATATTCGTAAAAATTTAGTTTAGAATTCTGTTGAAGAAAATAAAGCAATAAATTGATGTCTTGCGTCCCAGGGGGTTAGAACTCGGAACTAGGGATGCACCGATTAATCAGTCATAATCGGCCACTTGGCCGATTATTAATAATCTGCAAAATCTTGGCGATTAGTCGGTGGGAAAATATTTTTTTCAAGAAATTTTTTTTAAAGTATAACTTCTCCAAGAAACCATATGATGAATAATTTTATTAACAGGAAAAAATTGTGGTTCCCTATAGTCTTAGAAACTCCTTTTAATGCGTAAATAGTCGGCATTTAGTCAATGAAAAAAAATAACATGAAATTGAAAAAAAGTATGAGCTGAGCGTCTATGCAAATTAAGCCCTGATTACTTGTCCTAACCCATCGTAGATCCCTGATTTATGAATTATTTTCTATCAATTAATATTTGGATCTTCAAAAAACCAAAAATGTCGTCTAAATATGTTGACCATTCAATTTTATTATACACACAATCGAGGGAATAGAAATAGAAATCGTAATCAGTTATCGTATTAATGACGATTTTTAATGAAGGCTTCCCTGGATTACATAATGAAATTGTGTTTTTTATCTTCATCTAATGCTGATAACAGGTAACGGGTAACAAACATATTATTTTTATTGCGAAAAATTTGTATTACTTTGAAATCAGTTGAAAAAACATAAATATTTAAATAGCTTTGATTAAACTAGCATACAAATAAATACCAGAGAGTAACAAAGATTAGTTTTTAGTGTCAATCGTTTTAAAATTTTCGATGCGTTGATAGTTTCTTTCTTTTTTTTTACATAGTTTATTTTATCTAGCATTTACTTGAGAAAAATAGGTGAAGTTTCGTAATGGAAACATCACCTCATTTCTAAAGTACATTTACACTAAAAAGAATAAAATAAAAATACTTTTGAAAAAAAATTGAACCGACTTCCGAAGTTCAGTCGGCAATTGCTCTAAAAAGTAAAAAATATTTTTTGTCTTTGAACACCATCGACACTACATTTAAACATAAGTTTTGAAGTTGATCCAAAAACAATAAATAAAATGATGTTTAAATATTTTGCCAACATTTTTCAGAGAAACCATTGGAAATTAAGAGCAGAATATTTGTACCATTACATAAATATGTGGTTGTCAATGCAATGCATACGAATGTGATTAAAGAACCTGGAACTGGATCCATTAAAATTTACATTTATAGTTGAATTGTAGTTTCGTATTCTATTTAGTGTTTTTGCGCTGACTTCAAAACTTATGTTTAAAAGTAGTCTCGATGGTGTTCAAATAATAAAATTATTTTTTACTTTTTAGAGCAGTTGCCGACTGACGTTCTGAAGTCGGTTCATTTTTTTTAAATATTTTTTTACCTATGATTATAATCTAGTTATTGCTCACAATACTGTGCACGTTATTGCGCACCACATGTAATGTAGTGTGGTAAATAAGTAATTCTTCGCCGTGAGTTTTATAATTATGTATGGGCAAATTTGTGTTCCATACTGATTGCTCTTTTTGTTTTTAATTTAATAAAAAACTATTTTGGGAATATTTTTATGCGTCTTTTGTTCTATAATTCTGATTATCAACAATGTCAATAATTAATTATTATTCATTTAAAAAAAGGATATCACATTGAAATGTCATCCACATGTCCTGTTCCGCAGGTGTAATTTTCACAATCTATGGAATCTAGATTTAAAAAAAAATAATTAATTTTTTTCTCAAGAGTTTTTTATTTTTGAATGTGTATGTGTGCAAGATGTACATCACAAAAAAAGCAAAATAATTTGAAAATAATGTCTCTAAAAATTAATCTAAACTGTGTCCCAGCGATTATCTGTCATCCACATGTCTGAAAAGTATAGATATTTTTCTCTGAAATATTTTATTTAAAAATCTGGCTACACATTTTAAAATGTAGCATGGAACTTTGTTATTCCTGGCTGAAGATTAATTTTTGATAAAAAGCAAGCTAAACTCAACTTTCAAGGCAAGTGTTTTTCATCTTTGTCATTAACATGGCCTACAGAATGCAAGTAAAATGTACATGTAAAATATTTTTGATGATGAATAGTCCTAAATCTTACATTTGTAGGTTCGAATTCGAAGTTTCGCCGAAAAATATTCAGATGTGACTTTTTGAGACCTTGTTACTTGTGTTTTGTTATTCACATGCCCTTTTTCTAATGTCATTCACATGCTCCAATATGAGACACGTGGATGAATCAAAAGATAAACTATGACAGTACAATGTTTAAAAATTATGTCTAACAGTTTACAGGTTAAAAAATTTCATTTCTATACCTTTTGTGTTTGTGTTATTCACCTACCCATTGTGTCATCCACATGTTCTTTTTATCATTCACATATGCCTTCAAAAAAATAAAAATCCAAAAATGCAATAAAATACAAACATTTAAGCTCTGCTGATATTCTAGTTTAATTATGCAACTTATACTTTGCTGATTTTTTTCTTACTACTTTGCTGATTTTTTTCAGATTTTTAATTTTAAATTCATTTTTTGAAATCTGCATATTAGAAATATTCCCGAATTTGTAGAATCACCCGTATAATAAAATTATTGTAAATATGTGCGATAATCAGGGGCTGATTGAACCTGAAATTGCATGCAAATAATGATGGAGGTAGTATTTAGTGAACAAGAGCGGCAAGTTTGGATTGCGAAGTGATCGAAAATATACTTTTATCAACCGTGTGTCGGCTTTTGATTGACCGAGTGTTAGTGCTGCACTTCACAGGAAAATGAAAAAGTTTATGAATAAACTGCGTATTCTTCTTGTACATAAATATACAGTAATATAATAGTCCAGTCAAATTAGACATTAAAAGTGCAAATCGTGAAGTAGTTCTGAATTTTTAATATGTTGTTTGGGTCCCTTAGGGTAGTGTAAATCAGAGTTTCACCTTTCTAAAACCTGTGCTCGCTGCGAAACTATTAGCTGTGGTCTTATTGCGAAGCTGGAGAAAAGGAATGTTGTCTTTGTTCAGTCTCAAGATGTACGTTTAAATTCGGACAGAGTTGTTACAACTTCGTTGGCTTTCCAGTTCTCGAAGATGAAGAAAATGATACAAATATTTTGAGACAGAACAAAGACCACCTACTTTACCTGCAGCTTCGCGATAAAACCACAGCTAATAAAGACCCACAAAGGACAGAACAAAAGAAAAACATTGAGCTAAATTAACCTGTAAGTTTTTTTTAATTATGAAAATAATATTTTAATGAAGTGTTAAACTTTTTACACAACTCTATGCATTTTTCTGTTGTCCAGTGCTCTCCTATTCTTATTAGAAAACAATTTTTCTCATTTCTCAAAAAAAAAAAAAAAAAAAAAATTCAATTTCCGAATTTTTTTTTTTTTTCTCAATTGTAAATGAAATATTAAACCTATAGACTACTGTTTAGGCTTGAATGAAAGCTGATTAGATGTACTGTAATTAAATCTCTATCTTTTGTCTTGTGGAATAAGAATTTATGTCGATATTTGGTTCAAAATATGATCGAAGCATATTTTTTTCATTTTTCGCAAAAAATGACAAATTGTTGAAGTGCGATATCTCCTAAACTATTCGTCCTACAGAACGCCACTTGAGCCTAAATTGTTGCAAATTTAGTGTTCTTCAAAATGGGTATGCACACGTATCATCAAAAGTTGCATAGTTCAGGAGTGATTGGTCAAAATCTGAAAAAAGTCAGGATAAGACCACAGCCAACAAGATACAATCCTAAAAATAGCGAAAAAATGAGTGAAAATGACCTGTAAAGCTTTTTTAGAATTGTTAAAATAACTTTTCAATATAGTGTTACCCTTTTAATACCATTTTATGCATTTTTTTATTGTCCACTGCCCTCCTATTAATCTTAGGAAACGATTTTGCTCATTTTTCAAAATTTTAAATATTAATTTTTCGCTATTGTAAATGAAACATTGAACCTACAGACTACTGTTTGGGCTTGAATGAAAGCTGATTAAATGTACTGTAATTGCATGTCTATTTTTTGTCTTGTAAAATAGGAATTTATGTCGATATTTTGTCCAAAACATGATCAAAGCATAATTTTTTCACTTTTCGCCAAAAAACTCCATATTTCGAAGTACGATATCTCCTAAACTATTGGTCCTACAGAGCCTGACTTGAGCTTAAATTGTTGCGAATTTAGTGTTCTTTAAAATGGGTATGCTCATGTATAATCAAAAGTTGCATCGTTTAGGAGTTATAAAGGAAAAACTGAAAAATGTCCGAAAATTTCGCAGTTTTTCGCGAGTTTCGCAGCGAGCACAGGTTTTAGAAAGGTGCAAACTTAGAGTTACACTACCCTAAGGGACTCAAACAACATATTGAAAATTCAGAACTACATCGCGATTTGCGATTTTAGCTTTTTTTTTGCACAGATTGACTGGACTAATAAAGGCATTTTTATAAATCAAATTTATAAAACAAATAACGAAAGTATTAATTAAAAAATCCAATAAGGCTATAAAGAAAGTTGGGCACAAAACACCAAAAGTGTAGAAAATTTCGGTCGAAACTCAAATGCCCCAAAAATAAAGACCAGTGGTTCTGAAGTGTGTCCAAGGCGAAAATCAGTTACAACAGCAATCTCTCCCCTCTTACATCTACTTTGCCAATAAATTTTGAGCGTTGACACTCCTCAGGGGTCGTCCGCGTCTTGTCCCCCAAACCTGTCAAGACGTCCACGCCCAGTGGGGGAAGGAAAAGAGTGTAGTTTTCTCTCTTTCAGTCGAAAGCTGGAAAAATTCTGTGTGATGGGTCCTCTTAAGTACCATTTCTTTCAAATCCTTATCTGGAATCCCAATTGTAAGTGGAGGCTCCGTATTTTCCCAATTTTGCCAATCGATGAGTTCATGGTAGTCTTTAGCATCGAAATTAAAATCTGGAATTATAAATTCTCGCAATCCAATTGACTTCTTTGATCTTACCGCCATAAGCCGATTCAGACCAAGTTCCCTAACGCATTTTCGATCATCTGTGATCATCGCTATCAATATGTTTTCTGGATTCCCAAAGTAACCATTGCGCTGAATGACAGCATCAATCACAGCTTTTAATTTAGTTGAGAGATATTGAGATTTTTTGATTGTTTCAAAGAGGTGCTTGGAACCGTACTTGCAAGAGTGGTTAATTTTGATGGTAAACCACATGGGTGCATACACTTTCATAACATACTCTGCTAATGTGTATAAGTTCTGTGACGGACTGTCAGTTGTCATGTACAGCCGTAAAATTCTATTTCCCGTCATTAACCACCGTGAGTGCACTAATGTTCCAGGTGCTCGTTTTGACAGATTTTCAGAGCACTGGCCGCTAGCCACAGCTTGACAAATATCAAATAAGTACTGTTGATCAGTGATCAACTCATTTTTATTTATGTTCGGGAGATCAACTTGAATCGGTTGAAACTGCGCAATCGGCAACTCTTCACATCCATCCAATGCTTTGCCTATGATCCCACAGAATGCACGTGGACCTTCAGTTTTACCGTCTTAGGCAGGGATTCAAGTGAAACAGGCGATCGCAAACTGCAATCGCTACTGGAAATGAATTACATTAGAACGTTTCTTGATAAAAACATCGTGACGTCAGCGTGACGTTTGCCTATGAAAAACGAGCTAGATAAAACGTCACAGCCTACTTGGCGAATAAGAGGAGATCGCCGACTGCTTGTGAGCTCTTATTGGCTCCGCTCGTAGTGACGTCAGTGCCAAGTTAAGTTGATGATAATGTAATTCACTTCCAGTAGCGATTGCAATTCGAAGCGATTGCAATGGTGTTTCACTTGAATTCTTGCCTAAGTATTGCAGAAGGTGTCTCAAGGGGAGTTCGTTAGAATGAAGTTGGCGTACTAACCATTGCAATGGTTTCTTAAAATGAATTTCGAGCAGTCGAATTACTCCTCCCTTTCTTCCAACATTTACGTTGGTTCTGTCACATCCAACTGCTTTAAAATTATCAACTGAAATTTCACTGTTTGCTATATAGTCAACATACTTTTACTATAACAAACTTTTTCATGACATTTGTTATTTATTTACGGGAAAGAGAAGGAAGTTATAAATACTGTAGTTAAAAAAAGAAAGATTTTTCAAGAAAAAAAAAGGTTAAACGCTGATGTTTAAAATGAAATAGAGAGTATAAATTTATCAATTACGTGTTAATAGTATACTACATAACATTTTTAAAACATATTTTTTCGATAATAACTTTTTTTATATTTAGTATAGAAAAAAGTAAGTTAATATTAAAGCACTATAAAGCAAAAGCAAGGTTTTTGAAATTCAAGGTCAAAACGGCCCTAAGAAATAAAAAAATATATATGTAAATATTTTAACTTTCTCCTTTTTAATATTAAATCATATTTTTTCCCCTCCATAAAAAGTTGAGCATCAAAAATAAAAATTATCTGCATTAAAAGTGGAATTTTACGAAAAAACTGTAAAATTTGCAGATTTCAAGGTCAAAGCGGACCCTGAAGATGGAAAGCTAGAGGAAAAATATTTTAGCCCCTTCTTTTTGGGACCAAATGGCAACTTTTCCACGCTAACAGAAATTGAATTTCGAAAAAAATTTTTTTGCCTGTACTTTCACTCCACCCTAATGGGCACCCCTGTTTAGTTCTGTGAGCGATTTATTTATGTGTTTCTCCATTTTCATTATTTGCATAAAATGAATGTTTAAAATTTTTATTCTAACTCTGTTAGCTAATTTTTTTTGTTATCGTTAGTAAAATTATATTTTACATTAACTAGACGTGAAAATTCAGATGTTTAGTTTGTAGACCATTGTCCATAAACATTTTTGTGGTGGTTTCAACTTTTTTTTTTTGACTATTAGTAGCCGCTTAATGTAAAAATTAGAAGTCAATCTCAAAGCACATTGCTAAAGTTAAGGTGTAAAGAAAAGTATTGACACGTAACATGTGTGCAACATTGTACACTAATTGTCTGATGTGATATTAACTCAAAAATTAATATCGCATCAGATTGTTCATAAAATTATCTATATAAAAATGATAAATAAATATTTAAAAAAAAATTGAATGAAAAAAGTAGTGATTTTAAAGAAAGTTTCAAAATATCTCTTGTAAATGTATGCATAATCAGTGAATGCAATGAAAAGAAAAGGAAAAAAAGTTGAATTGGAGAGTTCTATCAAACTTTTTTTTTGGGGGGGGGGGGGGGAACTGACAGACACACAAAATCATTTCACAACCTTTTACTCTTTGAAAAATATGCAATAACTTGACAAGTGTTTTTTTAAATAAGTGATTTAACCATTTTATCATTATTAAGTTTATTTATAACTACATGCCACTTTTTGTTGCCGAAAGTAAATTTTTTTCATTGCTAATGAACTCATTTAGCATATTTTCTTACTCCAGGAATAGGTGAAATGATTTTAAGGAAAACAAATTTCTCTTCTAATTAATAGGTGAAAATTGGTCGATGAGGTAAATAAAATGTTTAATAATATATAAATAGACAGTATAAAACAGTATGTCGTGAATACAAACTTTTTTTTGTTTGGAAAATTTACATTTTTATACACACTAAGTCAATTTCCAAGTAAAGTTTAAGCTACACTTCTTTGTTCCTTTTCCGAAACTAGTTTTTATCATGCTTTTATTGAAATTTTGAATGTTCTTTTAAGGCATTTTTATTCACATATTGAAAAATTTTGTTATTTACAGCAATGCACCAAAAAAAAAACTTGGTTCGGAGAAGGATAAAAAGTACAGAAAATCACAAAAAACATTTTATAACTTTTTTTTTATTAATTTATTGCAAATCGGGCTTGGAGGTGCACATCATTTGCAAAATTTACATCCGTAGTCGTGTACCAAATTTCATGTTTTTAAGCCTTAATGTTTACCCGGGATACGCTCCACAAACACACTTTTTATTTAAGTAGATGCATCAATGAAACAATCAGGCAGGCGCAGTTAGATATTTAAAAAAAAAAAAAAAAAAAAAAAAAATCATAGAGGGATATAATCAAACTCCAGAGGGGTTTAGTCAAACGAGGAAGTTTTCTGAGTTTCGAAAGTGAATATACACTGCAAAAAATAAACTGTTGTTTTTACAGACTAACCCCTGAAGCAGAGGCTCTAGTTTAAAACTGTAAAATGCACAGTAAATAAATAATAAAATTAGCAATTTGACAGTTTTAAACTGGAACCTCGGCTGCCAGTATTGTACTGTAAAAACCTTTTTTTTTTTTTGCAGTGTATCTCTAAATCTAATCCTTCGATACCTTCTTGGGGATTTGGCAGAGGAGCCCTGAGCTGAAATTTTTCGGAGGGTAAACATTCTGAATTTGCCGAAGGGAGCTTCAAATTTTCCGGACTGATAAAATACGATACAAATACATCTAATGAAAAGGGACATTTGGGTATTTGAAAATTGTATAATGCAAGAAATAAATTGTCTTTACAGTAAAATACGGAAAGTAGAGGTTTCAGTTAGTTAAAAGCTATAAAAGAGCAGTAGGGGTATTTCACGGTATTTGTGACATAGGGGTGTCCGTAACAAAACTTTGTAAAAGATTAAAATTTTTATATATATTGAAAAAGTACATTCTAAAGCATATGAATATCATGTTGTTTTCATAGTTTACTTTATATTATGTTTGTAATTGCACTCAGAACATTGAAAATGCAATTTTCACTGTTACGGACTCGACATTAAATTTTTCTCCAAAAACTAAACTTTCATTCCAATTATTATTGTTACGGACTCTACAGTCATCATTTTCACAATCCATAACTTTTTATAGAACGCACTTTTTGATTAAAATTGTTAGCTATATTAGAGGTGAGCCTTTACTTTATCTGTCTCAAGTACCAGTTTTGGCTTAAAAATCGGTTTAAGCCAGATTTAAAGAAAAATTCAATGTAGAGTCCGTAACAGTGAAAATTGCATTTTCAATGTTCTGAGTGCAATTACAAACATAATATAAAGTGAATTATGAAAACAATATGATATTCATATACTTTAGGATGTACTTTTTCAATATATATAAAAATTTTAAACTTTTAAAAAGTTTTGTTACGGACACCCCTATGTCACAAATACCGTGAAATGCCCCAGTAATAAACTGTATACTAGCTATTTTGCAGTTTACTACTGTAAAAATAGCAATTTTACAGTTTATAACCATAAAATTAGCTGTATTATACTGTAAAAACAACTGGCAGTAGAGGTTCTAGTAAAAAACTGTAAAATGCACAGCAATAAATTAAAATTATCTGTATTATACTGTAAAAACAACATTTATTTTGTACAGTGTAGTTATGTCCCAAATTTGCCGCACCGTCGGACAAAATTTGCCGAATAAAGAAATTTTTAGAAGATCTAATCGACCTCCCATCAAGGCGACTCTCCGGGGGGGGGGGGCACACCATCTAAGCTTGGCAGGGGTATCATATACCATAAAAGGTATGCCATTGGTGAATTCCAATCATGTAAGCCAAAAATTGTTTGACTTGTGCGAATAAACGAAGTCCTCTGTTTATCATTGTTATTATTTTTCTGATGTTTTAATATTATTTTGTGCATTGCATTTGTTGTGCTTAGTGAGCTGCCTAAATGTTAGGCCCGCTATTCGGGAGATCAGGGGGAGTCAATTGCCCCCCTGTCTTTGGGAAGTTTAGGAATTTGCATGTAAGTGGGTCTGGTTTTTCCTTTTTTTCAAAGACTAATTTACATTGAGTATTTATCCTTTGCCCCCTCCCTCCCCCGGAAAAATGCCCGCTAAATGGTTCATTTTTTGTGTGCTGATAGCGAGTGAGTCACTGGTTTTATTTTACTTAATTTATTTTTTTGAAATAGGGACACTCCTTTTTCCACCCATAAGAAGTGCGTATGCAGTTTATTGTTCTTAATTGAACTATTTTCCTTTCTACCCCTAGCCTTCCCCATGTGAGAGCCATGATTAAGCGTCAAATGATTTTTTTTTTTTTTTGAAAAGTCGAAATTTCCGACAATGTCACAATTTAAATACATTATTTCATTAAAAAATCAAACAAAATTCGAACACGTGTTTGTAGTTACAATGAATTTTTTCTTCATCGCAAAAATATTGCTAGAAAACCAACTATTTTCCTTAGCACTGATATTTTCTATGATCTGAGAGAGATTGAAATTGTTTCGTTTAGGAACTATCAAATATTTTCGCCGATGAAAAACTCACAGATGTGCATTATTTAAAAATAAAGTCAATAAATAAAATAAAAATAAAATGCTGGAAAGCGTAAAGAATGGTAGCGAGTTTGTTAAACGATAATAAATCAATTCTAATTTTTCCGCTACTCTCCTGGACTTAGAGTAGCCCAGATCAATTTAAACTATTTTTAAGAATGAAAACAATTCAATCGTACACACGACAGTGATTGTTGAAAATAGTTACCTATCACAACCCACGCGCTTTTGTTGTGTAGCATTTAGGCGGGAAGCCGTTCACTTACGTTTACATCCTCCATTCACGCAGATACAGAAATCGCCGCCACCCCCTTTACTACAATACTACAACGTCACCGAAAAAAATTTGCAATCCTGGGAAATATGGGTGCGATTAAAGCGAAATATATCGTTTTAATGCAAAAAAATGGAAGTTCTGGGGATAAAAATGAGTTTTGTGGAAGATCGAGTGGAACGAACAAGCGAGTTATTTGACAGGGGCGAGCGGCGACTGGCGGAACAGCGAGCGCAACAACAAACTACCGTAGAGTGCGTGAGTCGGTCTCCCGTTCTCATGTCATGTATTCCTACTCCGCGTAACACCACCTTATGTTGGAAAGTGGACAAAGTCTTTCTATGGAGTTTCTTAGGAGTGTGGATTTATGGCGCCCAGAATATCATCGCTGTATTGTTTGGTCATATTAGCACTTCTCATCGATTACGGGGAAGGTGAGTTTCGAATTCCTTGTGCCGCGTTCCATGCCGCGTACATGTAGAAGCTCGCATTCGCGTCTTCGAACGGAAATGTTTTTGGTCGGTCAACCTATCATGGCTGACCCCTGCCTTCCTCTCCTCCCACCTCTGCTCACACTGCGGGAATTAAACCTATCACCCTTTTGGAATGTTCGTCAATGTCCGGGGCCTTTTTTTGTTGTGATAGCTAACGCTGTGTGGTTAGCGCCTTCTAATGGTTAGTCCTCGCTTGACCAGAATGTATAGTTTGCGCATAGGCACAGATGACGTCGGTTTTCCCCGCGATTGAGCGCAGCACTGGCAATGTTTTGAATCTCTTGTTTTTTTTTTTTGCTTCTCCTAGCTTGGTGTTTGTTTGGCAAAGAACCATGCTCGCATGTACATCGAGAGTTGGCCGACTTTTTAACGATACTTTAAATATCCACTCTCTAAATCTCAGTCCGGTTAATTGCACATAAAACTGCAGTTAGGCTTCGCTCCGTGTTTATTATTATTCTGCACGCAGTCCCCCCCCTTTTTTTTCTTTCTTGCTTTTGTCAAATCGCCTCAAGTCCGGACATTTGTTCTTTTTCTTCATGCTGCACATGATAAATAAAAGCATTTCTATAAAGCTTGTTATATAACACGGTGTCATAGCCATTACACCTCTAGCTAGAACCTTCGTGTTTACATGCGTGCGGTGACTCTCAGTGTGAGAAAAGAATTTGCCAAAATTGCCGATTTGCAAGATCACCGGTGCAATGCCCTCTGATAAAAATTAAATAGCTCAGTGTGCATTATTTGATACTTTGTGTTTTTATTTGCTTTGTTTTTCATTATTTTGAGACTTTATCACTCGAGTGTCATGTTAACAAGTGGTTTCACTGGCATTGTTTATATTTTGAAAGCACCGTGCAATTTCGTTCCGGATAAAATTGGAAAAAATATTCGTTTCTTTACTAGTAAAAAACATTTGAATTTTTATTTTATTATGTGTTGTTAGAAAATTTTGTTGTTATTATTATTTGTTTATTTTTTAGTTTTTGGACTTTCAAAAATGGAAAATTTTTAAATGAATTTTTTCATCAATAATTATTGCATTACTAATCAAACAAGTGTTCGAAATTTGCTTTGGCTAAACAGATAAAATATTGTAATAACTTTTTTTTGAACAAATTATTCCATGTTTTGAATATCAGTAGTGCCACCATTTTTTAAATTTTATAAAATAAATTGCATTGCATTGCAAACAAATATATTTACATCTTTATCATTTACTTGTTGGGTTTATTTGATTAAAAAAAATTAACTGTCAGAGTTGTGAAAAAAATACTGACAGCCCAGAGTTTCTATATGTACCAGATATATTAAGTCTGTCTAATAAAAATGCTGTTGATTATAATCGTATTCTCGAAGTTATCAGAAAATTTGCAAGGTATAAATTTTCAACAAAACAATTTTCCAGGTGCTATCCATTTGCATGTTTTGTTTACATTTCATGAACACGTGTAGCAGCATTTTTTTTTTTGCGTTTTACTGCTGTGTGTTCTGGTTTTTGTGTATTCATTAAAAGTTAAATCGAATTCCTACAGTATTTTTTTAAAATTAGAAGTCGTATTGCTTGTAAACATTTTCATTAACTTCCCAACAAAAACATTTTTCAGTTTTAGAAAAGTTCTATGTGTTGTTAAATAACAAAGCAAAAAAAATCCTTATACACTCTTAAGCATCTAAATAGGAGTGGTTGAATGCATATTATGTTATTGTAAATTACAATTTTATTACTGAAAATGTTCTGTTACTTCTTCACAAAATTAAATAACTAAAGCTTGCAAATTTTCTCCAAAACAACTAACGCTATTAAGCGCCATCCATCGATGATACCACACTTTTTTTTCAAAATGTTTTGACCTCACCCCTTGTCAAAAAATGTTGCACTTCACTTTATCCTCTTCCCACCCCATGTCACTGTTATTGCTGTATAAATTAGTAAAAAAAACGTGTGTGTGTTTTCAACCAAAATGTGGGATGTCAAACGTCTTTTACCCCCCTCCCCCTTGTCACTTTCGCCCGGCCCCGAAAAGCGTGACATCATTTGTGGCTGTCCCCTTAGCTTAATTTCTGCTGCTATAATCATTCATAAGAGCTCATAGTACTATCCACCTCCACCGGCAAAAATAAAAAAAAAAAGCATTCATTATTTTAGGTTTACATTTTGGGACTCCCCTTCCGTTGTAGTTGTGTAAACATGAGAGCTTAACTTTGTTATAATTATTAGTTAACACGAATCACGAATTTCCTTACTTTGTTGAATAAAAATATTAAAAACTAGAATTTAATCCATCGCAAGCTTAATATGTTTGCTTCACATATAACATGTCACTTAACCATTGAGAAGTCCAGATTTTATTTTACTTTTTTTAAGATTCTTTTAAAAAATTTTTTGCTAACATGCTTATTATTAACAATGAGAATTATCTGCTAAAAGCTGTGCAAAATCATTAAAATATCAATTAAATATTGTTTTGAATTTTAGCTAGAGAAAACAAAGAGAAAAAGATACTTAAGTATCAATATTATATTTTTTGTATGGAACGCATTTTTTATTGTTTCTGTTGACTTTTTTAGACGCAATAAATGCCGTTATTTTTGTGACTTATATAAGAGAGTATCTGCGATTTTGCGCACATGTTGAAACTGCAAGCATAGTAATATGTTTCCATAAAACTACGCTGTCTAATATGGAACCTTACTAATATAGAACCTTAATTTTTTTAAAAACCCTCCCTTAATGTATTTATGTTTCTTCACTTTGTATGAAATTAATGTTAGTCTCGAAATGCATGTTTAAAATACTTTTCTAACTTGCTTGTTCAAAAAATAGTTTTCAGCTTTGCAATTTGTGTGTGCACGCGCTCGTGCGATATGTACAACTACATTCTCGTTTCCTGGTTTTGTCATCTCATAAGCACGGGCACCTAGCATCGCTGTAGTTGGGGAAGAAACGAGGGGGGGGGGTTACATCGACCCCCGAAATGTTTTATTGTAAAAACAAAATGCAAATTGGTGTCAACCACCTTTTCTTTCAAGAGCACCCCAAAACCCCAAGGTGAATTCCCCACCCCCGAGCATTATTTTCTCACTACAGCACTGGCTCCCATTTTTATCCAATACCACTGATAATATCCAGGGGATCGCTCCCCCCCAAAAAAAAGCGATTTCTTACCCGTTCACATACGGCGAAGCACACGTCCCAAGAACGAGACTCACTTCAAAATATAAAGATAAAAGGTATTTAAGGTGGCCAATCACCACGTGGCTACTGAATAAAAAATGTGGTACAAGATACGAGGGAACCAGTGTTATAGGTTACTAACGTACATAGATTTAGGTGCCCCCCCCCCCGCCCGCCATCTTAGCCTTACCATTTTTTTTTTAAATTCATAATAGGAATAGGAACAGTATGGTGAAGAGACATTTGGGTGACATTCATAATCATTAATTTTGCTTGAAGATAATTAAAATCATAACTTCAATGAAGAGGCAAAATTTAGAAAAGCAAGCTTGAGATTCTTCCCCGGGTGCCAGATTTTTATTTTATTATTTTTTTTTTGCCATTTTCCATCTGATCCTTGATTTTCCTTATTTTCATTTCCTCCCCCCTCCTTTTTTCTTTTTTTTTTTTAAAATAGTGCGTATAAATATGCAAATTATGTCCTATAGGCTAGGCTGGAGTTGGAAAACGGTTTTCAGCAAATAAATCCGGGCCAGAGCTTGCTTAGCTTGCTACATTGAATTATGTAGTCAACAACCAGGGTGAGAGATGAAAAATAGACAAGTGACCCGAAGATGGACACAAAATTAATCTCCTTAGATTTTTGCCCCGTTTTTTTCGTATTTATTTCTTTTAACATATTTTTGTTTAATTTAACTCTTTCTCTGATATTTTCGAGCATCAGGCTTAGCTTTTTAATATTTCCTTTCTTTCTTTTTGTTCTTTTACCTCAGCTTCTGTTAAAATCAGCAATATTTTTTCATCCTCAACAAGATTTGAAAAATTTGCCTTTTTCGCTCACATTAATTTGTTTCAAAGTGTAGACCAAAATTTTGTCGTGTTATTTTATTTTAATATAGTTTTAAATTTTCCGCGCGTGGAAATTTAAAAGCAAAATACAAATAACAGTATTTAAAGTATTGCTCTTTGCTGGAGAGAAGCTCTTTTGTCCATATCACATGGATATCTAAATTCAAACTTCATAATACAAATTTGAAATTTATATGTATTGCCAATACAATTAACCCATTTATGCCCAGTAGCCTATAAACTGGACGCTTGTTAGTTACTGCATACAAAATCCTGTAATGGGTATATTCTTTCACTAAAGCTGTTTTTCACTAGTTAAATAGTCCTTCTTGAGAAAACCAGTTAGAGCCACTATTTAGACATCAGAGTTTATTTATTGACAACTATTTTCAGACAAATCAGTCAAGCAACGATCCAGCATGGGTAGCTACAGAAAGTAATTTTTTTTGCGAACTTATTTTTCATAAAATTAAACTGTTTGAAAATGATTTGCTTAAAATTGATCACAGATGCCTTCTGTGATGTTTCGTTGCAAAAGTAAAGTCAAGTGATGTCGTATTTTGCTCACATATCTGCAAAATATCCCATAAACAAGACGTCAAATAACTTAATAAATATGGCAACGGCGAACTATTTTAAGCCTAAAATGTATGTAAATTGTAAACCATTCCAAGTAAGAGTTTTATGCAGATAAAAATAGATAAAAATTGAAAAAAAAATTGTTAAAAAAACTTGTGCTTAAATGGGTTAATTTAGAAAGCCTAGGGGCGATCGACATTGACTAAGAAAAAGTAAAAACATTTTTTTGAATTGTAATTCGTAGTACTATTTTTTTCTGGGTCCCCCTCACCCCTCCGCACGGTAGGAGTCACGGATGTGATATTTACGCCCCACTGGTATAAATTGTTTACGTTTTCATAGAATTCTTTCACAAATTCACAATGGTCTCAGTGAAATGTTACCGAAAAATCAACTAATATCGTGCAACCAGTCAAAATGCTAAAATGAAAAAGAAAAAGAAAGAACGCTTTTTTAATATCGTATGTATGTTGTTGCTTGTGTGTGTAATATATTTAATTGATCGTCTTCATCTATATTTTAAGGTATTCCAAAGAAAGAAAAAGTTATGATAAATATTTTTCAGGTATTTCAATAATTTTGAATAACAAAAATTTTGAAGGAATTTTCATATTTTCCAGAATTCTTATTGAAAGAGACTTTGTTAGAGGTGCCCCCCCCCCACCCACACAAAGCATGGGCGCACCCTCTAAATGTCTGAAAAGGCCGTTTTTAAGCAGGAACTCATTAAAAAATATATCTTGTAAAAGTCGTATTTCGAGGAGAGAAAAGGGTTTAATAACAATTTCGTGAGATCTCTGTGAAGAGAGATAAATCTGAATCTGCTGAATTTTTTAAAGGAAATATCTGCAATAAAAATTTGCTGATATGGGATTTAATTTCAATTTTTTGACGACTTCATTTTGAATTTTAAGCAACAGAATTGTTTTGCAAAAGCATTGATTGTAGCAAGTACATATGATATAGAATCTGGTTTTAATAGTCATAATATATGAAACCTTAACTTCAATATTGCTTCAAGTTTTTGGTTTTCGGAGATTTTATGAAAACAGTCTTTGAATTTCGGATTTTTGTAAGGGGTCCGTTTTTGGGTTTCATAATTTTGTGAAGGGTCCTTTAACGGACCTAATTTTTTTCCAGATCGACCTTTGAGCAAAAAGCGTACAAAGGTGGAAAAAGAAAATGTGACGCAGTAGAGTAAAATTTCCTTTTAGTGTTAATGAACTCCGAAACGGAATTGGTAAACATTATTTAAAAGGAAGAATTTTTTTTATGGAATAACTTACGAAAGTTGTTAATTGCAAGAAGATCGCATTGAAATGGAAAATTGTTTATTTGCTGAGAAACAAAACAGAACAAAAGCATTAACTATAAAAAATGAGGAATTTAATGAAATATTTATAGCTCTATAACAAATATTAGCTTCAAGAATTAAAATATTTTGCAGATCTTTCTTTTGCTTTGAAAATAACTAACACGCAGCGTAGGGGTTTCGTGGTTCAATCCCTCAAACCCCCCGGTTTCAAGACATATTGCCAGTTCTTGTATGAGAGTTGTGATACAACTAACTATATAAGGACGATTTGATTCCTTCCCCTCTTCTTCAACTTCTCTACAAGATAAATTCTAGCTGTGCTGTTGTACACAAACTATTTTTTCTGACTTTTAAAACATAAGCTTGAAAATTTGTTCACAATCTTAGCAATTTTTGCTACAAATATTTTATTTTCCACATTTTTGGTTTTTGATTGAAAGACTTGAATTCCATCGATAGTTTCCTACCACCCCGAACCCACCATTCGTTTTTGTTCAAAGTAGCCGTAAAAAGCTTTTGTTCACGTTTCACATTCAAAGTATACAGCCATGCCTCCAATGAAATATGAGAGCAAAATTCAAAACATTTCTCTATATCTTGTTAAGTACTATTCAAAATTAAAACTGAGCTTTTTAAAATTAAAACTATTTTTTTTTTTCAAAATAAAAAATGAAGATTAGAAATGAGGTGTTCTGGAAAAGATCTTTCTAAAAGATCTTCGAATCGAACTGCTGTTTTAAAACTCATTAAGGAAAACAGATGAAAATCTTTCGTATTTCTCACAAGACTAATTATGAATTTTTCTTTTTAAATAGTTATTAAATAAAATTAATTTCACTAAATGACCAGTGGCGTAAATAGCACCCCCCCCCTTGGCGTGGGGGAGGGGGGGGTGTACGAAGTTGTAGAATTGCATTATGATTCGCATTGGAATATTTTGCGTAGTCAAATATATATATATATATATATTTTTTTTGGGGGGGGGGGGGCGCAATTTAGTCTATATACGCTTTTGTAAAAGACTCATATTTGTTTCAAATAATATTTGAGGAATATTAAGTCCTCTTTCATGCTCTTATTTTCATCTTTTTCTAAAAAATACGTTGCTGTATGATTGGCAAACAAAAAAAGAAAATGGTGTACAATTTTGAAAGTTAATAAATGCGTAATGCACTATAATAAATTTAAAAATAAGTTGTTCAAAGAAATACAGTAGTAAAAAAATAATACAGTAATCTCTTAAGATCACGGGAAGAACAAATGTTAATTGAATATTTTTATGTAACAAACTGGTACTATGCTCTTATTTTGTTGCTTTCCCTTATGAAAAACAAATCATGTAATTTGTCGTAACTGTCTAGCAATAATAACTAAAGATGTACCTTTTAAGAATTAAGTACAAGTCTTTTTAGGTCCTTAATGCGCTTTTTGCAGATTTCAAAACAAATTGAAGATATATATTTTCTTTTTGTATTTATACACGAAATTAGGTCAAATTTAATAAAATGTTTCACACTTACGAAAAATATGTCATCAGTGTGAAATAATTAAACCGTGGCCCCTTTACCGATCCTCATGGCTCCCCTATTTTCATATTTCTTCCTGTGCCGCTCAATTACGTATCGAATACATGCGGAGTACGTTTTCATTAAATCCGTGGGTCATGTGGCCGTTCATTAGAAGTTGCTATGGGTGTAGAGTTGCTGGACATTTTCCATCCCCTGCAGTACTCTGCCGAAATTGTGGAAGAAGGGAACTGTCATTAATCGCGACCAAAATCGGACTCCTCCCCGTTTGAGGCGCTTTCTCTCTCAAGAGAGAGCTTCGTTTTTCTGCCTTGAATCCATACTCGCTACGCGAATAGGGCTTGGGTCTCCCTAACGTCTTTAACCCTTTGACAGTTTCATTTTTTCTAGAATTCGGTTCAAAAAAATGTCACCCTCTTTGTCGCATTTTTGGTTCATTTTTCATTTGCCAGCCCATCAGAACAGAAGATGCAATTGAATGCAAGCTATCTTTTACTGGACACTAATCACAATCTGTACAAATAATTTGCTGCTCAAAATAGAAAAGATTCGGACGAAACGGAGAAAGTACGGGCAACTCAGTAAAGACCCGAAACCTGTGCCCTTACTTTGTACGGGCAAAACAGGGAAGGGGTGAAAAACCACTGCACTGCAGAAAATGCACTGTTGTTTTTACAGTATAATACTGGCAGCCGAGGCTCCAATTTAAAACTAAAATGCACGGTAATAAACTGTAAAACTAGCAATTTTAGTTTCTTACTGTAAAGTTAGAAATTTTACAATTTATTGCCGTAAAATTTAGCTGTATTATACTGTAAAAATAACAATATAATACTGGCAGCAGAAGTTCCAATTTAAAACTGTAAAATGCACGGAAATAAACTAAAACTAGCAATTTTACAGTTTAGTACTGAAAATTAGCAATTTTTGCAGTTAATTACTATAAAATTAGCTGTATTATGCTGAAAAAACAACATTCATTTTTTACAATGTACCACAGCTTTTATTTTTTATGTGATTCAGAAAGCATTTCCTCTTTTACGAATATTGTGAGGCAGGTGCCTAACCTACGACCCGCCCCCGGGCCACATCCGGCCTGCGAACGTGATCCGCGTGGCCTGTTATTTTATTTAATTTTACAAATTGAAAAGCACGATAAATAACAATGTTACTAATTTGGAGCCATATATTCAGAAAGAGCAATTCATTAGTGTTTAATTTTCTTTCTTTTTCCACATGCTTCAATGTCACGAGAATTAGAAATTTTATGTGTGTTCTAACTTGTGAGAATCATCTGAATATAAGGTGCGACTCTATTGGTAGAGAAAGGTTGGGCACCACTGTTTTAAGAAACTGATTTCAAGAACGAAATTTCCTGAATCGTGTTTTCATGTTTTGCAAGATCGGTTTTATGCGGTTGAGTTTTTTGATTAATCTTTTCATTTTGAAGATAACATCTAAATTTTTTTAAACAATATTATTATCATTATTATTATTATTATTATTACTATTGTAACTTCTGTGAAAGAAGAAACTAACGACCAATAACGCACTCAACACCTAATGTTCTCATTCTTTTGCAAGATTTAGATTTTTTTTGACAAGATGTTTGAATGAAAGATTCCATTCAATGAAAAGGGAAACCCTTGAATACAAAAAGAAATCAAATTCATGAAAAAGAGAGAGAGAGAGAAAAGAGAGAGAGAGGGAATTTAAATCCGAGGTTTTGCTATTCTTCGTAGGTAGTGAAATTTCTAAGCATCTTTGAAAAGTTTTATTTGCTTTGAAAAATGCCGTGTTTAGAAAGGCTTTATTTCTAACTTAAAGGCTTAAAGCACTGATCAAATATTTACTTATGCTTTCAACTACCATGTATGTATTTCTTTTGACTATTTTGTTTTGAAGCTTAGATAACTTATTCGTCAGTCTAAATAATGTTGGACAATCTATTGCAGGGAAACATGGAAAGGAATAGCAACCTCCCTCCTTATCTCTAATAACAGTTCGGCGATGGGTATAGTCTCAATTAAATTGTGAATTCCTTTGGACTTTAAATTTTTAGAAGAATAATTTTTTTTAAATATTTTGCATGCAGCGTGTGAAAAATATTGGGCGATGCGTTCTCATGTCAGTTCGGGGTGGGTTTTGATACACATGAACCTTCTTGATACAAAACAAATCTTGGTACTTGATTAGCGAGCCAATAAGTCTTCAAAGCAAGGGCGGGTCCAGAAATTTTCCATGGAAGGGACGATTGATTTTTAGTACTGACTCACCACACTTATCCTGGTTTGTAGTGACACCTTTTTGGACTTCAGTCCAAAATTTCCGGGCATAGCCCGACCTCCTATCTTAACTTTGAAAGTCGTCTAGATGATTTTCAAAACTTTAATGTGGAAAATTACCGGTGGAGAGTCCCCCTCACGGGAGATGTGATCGCCCCTGTATTCTATCCACGCCTGTCTCAAGGTTCAGGATCAAAGTTGGATGTATGCTTGAATATGTATTATGTAAATAATATCACTGTTTCAGGACATGGATAATTTTGGGTCGATGTATCGATACCATCGATGTTTTAATTTCGAACATCGAAGTTTTGAAACATCACTTGTTTTGCCATAGATCATAGATGTCACGCCTCTATACTAGACAGCAACTTAACTTGACACTGAACGTCACTACGGGAGGAGCCACAAGCAGTTAGCAATCTCTTCTAATTCGCCAAGTAGGCTGTGACGTTTTATCTAGCTCGTTTTTCATAGGCTAACGTCACGCTGACGTCACGATGTTTTTGTCAAGAAACCTTGCAGTGTAGTGTAGTATTAATAATGTTTTCAAAGGTACTTCCTTTAAAATTTTATATAGTTTTCATCAAGATTATCTCACCACAAAGTCAATTGGAATGAATTCCTTCAGGTCGAAAACCGTTGCCAAAGCCTGTTTTACTTCGAAACTTGTGCAATTGATGTTTTTACCATAAGGGCTAGTATAATAACGTTCGGGTAACATCAACCAAATTGTTCTTATAAAATGCGTAATCAATTGATTGTACTGGCGAAAGTACTTAGCATAAAACCGAAATTGCCAATCAATATAATTGAAATTTAATAGATTTATTTTAAAGAAAAAGAAAGCCGATTGCTACACGTAACCAGCACAATCGGAAAAAGTTTCATCAAATTATTTATTCTGTCTGTTCGAAAAGGAAAACAAAAATGAAGTCGTACATCGAATGTTTTCAAACGGAGGGAGAAGAGAAAAAGCTGACGAAAAAATCGGTGGGCGTACGTAAAACGTTTTTTGTCTCTCCTAAATTAAAAAAAAAGATAAATTGAACTGATCTTATCATTTTCCTGTCTTTTTTAATAAAACGCTCAATTGTGGCCAAAATTAAACATTCTATTCAAGAAGAAATCGGGTAAAATTAACACGCTCATCACGCCAAGAAGCGAGATAAATTTATTTAGCACGCTCAAACACTCGTTTTTTTTTTCCCTTTGACAATTAACAGCCTGACCAAAAGTGGAAACAGTCTTTGAACCCCTCCTTTTTTGGAATCCTGAAATCTTGAAAATGTGGACAAAAATGTTTTGTTCTCTTGAACCTACCATTCTAAATCCTTAAATGAACAAACCATTTTTTTTCCTCTCTCGGGACGTCATCGTGCGTTCTGCTACGTCACCGGCAATCCCCAATCGGAAATTAAATTAATGTGTTGAATCATCTGGCAGATGTTCCGAATTAATTTATGAAAGGAACTTCATCTTCTCACTGGTTCGGATGTTATAACAAGGCATTTCCGAAACGACATAAAATTCCCCGTTTTTAAGATTCGTGTCGTACTCTTCTTATGTTTGTTTGTTTTTTGATGTGATTAGTTGTTTATTTAGTGGCATCTGGTTTGAACAAGTTTTCTTTTTCGATTTCCATTTTTTTTTTTTTTTTTGATAATGGGGAAAAATGTGTTTAGTTTTATCCGATTTATTTATCGAAAAAAGCGTAATTCGGATATCTCTTTTCAAGAGACGGAAGAAGAGTTAGAAAAAATTCGATTTTCTCTGTTTTTTTAATTATTTAATGTTTTTATTTTTCATCTTTATTATTTAAAGATAAAAGATCTACTCTATAAAAATCTGTAAAATTATATGTATTGTTTTTAAGACATTTCTTCATTTCTTGGCCAGCTGGTTTATTTAATAAGGCACTTACTTCAGGACCAGGGCTGACCTAAGGAAAGGGCGAATGTTGAGGCGATCCTCCCTTGAGGGGGCTCACCACTGGTAAATTTTCAAGATTGAAGTTTAAAAAAAAAAGGCATTTTTAGATTATCTCTTATGTGAGCAGAAGAGTGGTTCCTCAGGATACGTTTCGTAATTAAAGTTCTAAACATCTGTGGTCAACATTTGTGAACCAAGATGTGTTCTTAAAGGATACGTGACAAAACCAATCGCCTCTCCCTGTAAACATTTCTAGGTCCGCCGTTCTTCAAGATCAAGTGACCAAAGACGATAAAAATTGAAATATGAGGAGACGGGAAACTATTTTAGACTCTGGACAAATTTCTCAGCTTTTATTCGAAAATTCTGTGCAACATGGCTTTTGACAGGTTCTTTTTTTTAAAAAAGCTAGTCGCCAAGATATCCTTTTTTGGTCTCCCGGGATTAAACGGATCCTGACTCTGTTACACAACTATCCCGTAAACTTGAAGTTGAGGACATCGGGAATGACAGAAAAACAAGAAAAGAAACGAAGAAAAGTATACTTATTTATTCCGAAATATTCACATTATTTTCCTCATTTGATACTTCTTTAGAATTTCTGTCTGAAAATTCTCTTTTGAATTTTTCGGGCTTTCTTTAAGTCCCCTCCCTCAAAAGTTAATAATTATGATTTGAAAAAAAAAAAGTTAACATTTAGAGAGACAAAAGTTTCATATCCTGAAATGATACCTGTATGCAGTGTCGGATTTACAAGTTTAGGGTCCCATCGCAGTGCATTTTTGGGACCCCCTTTGTTTATTACTGAGTCATGTAAAACATTTATCATATACGATTTTTTAACTCCAGTGAGGATTTTTTAACTCCAGTGGTTATTGGGGTCCCCTGCAAAATTTCCCACTACGCCCCTGGGTTATTAGTTATAGTTCAAGTAAGGTTAACCGATAATTCAAATGTAACCCATGTAAAAGACTAAACTGAAAAATGGTTTTGACTAACCGTTCGTCACCTTGCCAAATGCGACAAAATCGAAAATTTCGAGAAAATTTTTTTGATTGCGCGAAAGTATTGGCGAAAGAGAAATGTTTCTAATTTCCACTGGAAATGAGAGGTATTTTATTAGGGAAAAATAGTTCAAATTTGTTGAAATTGATCTTTCTCTAAGACTTTACGAAATTTAACTAAGTCTTTAAAATATGGCTAATTTACTGGCTGATAACTTGAAATCCCTAATGCGGGCCCTGAGCAATTATCATAAATGTTTTCAAATGTTTTAGTCCTTTACAATTAAAACATGTTGTTTCAATTGTAAAGGACTAAAACATTTGTTCTATTTGAAAACTTTTTTTAATGCAATTTTTCATCAAAAACATATGAGAAATATTATGTTATCATTCAAAGTATTTTTTTGTATTATATAAAGTCGCTAGCACCAGAAGTGCTTCAATAGATTTCATCGACCGTTCGTTATTCAGCTGCAAACTACACCAATAAAAGCTCATGTTCAAAATTTTGAATTTAAATTTTAAATTTTCAAACAGCAGTTTGAAAAGCCACATAAGTTGCTAGCTTTTCTATGGACGTAGATGAAAGATACACTACATTAACTTCTAGTTTAATAGACTCAGGATGTGTTGATTGTGTATTAGGTAATATCAGGGCCGTAACCATAAATTAGTTTCGGGGAGGCAGGGGTGCCCATCCCCCCCCCAAGCTCAATGGCGCAAATTCCCCCTCAAATTTTTCACAACCCTCTTGTGCTTTTTATTTTTTATTTTTACCCCTCTTTTTTATTAAATTTATTTTTTTTAAATATTATTTATGCATTTAAATATTTATTTTTTTTTTAAATTATAACTATTATTTTTTTATTTATTATTAATTTTTTAAAAGTGCTAATTATGCGCGAAATAGAATCGCTTTTGTTCTTTTCCAAGCACAACGGAAAGGAAATAAATAAATAAAAAATACACAAAGGAAATAAATAAATAAAAAATTATAACAACGAAATAAAAAAAAATAATTTGATTTAAAAAAATAAATAAATGAATAATTTTTATTTGAAAAAAATCAGCAAATAATTTAAATTAAAAAATAAATTAATGAATTAAATAAGTATTAAATTAGTTTTAAAAATCCCCCCCCCCCCAAAAATTGTGATGGCGCAATTTGCGCCATAATCCCCCTTTTGGGGGCACCCCTGCGGGGAGGGTTTTATAAAACCTACTTCTCTCGTGAAATATATAAAGTCGATAAAACTTGATTTCATGTTCTATATTATGTTGATTTTTATTACATTAGATGTTAAAAGGGTGATAACGTGAAAAATGTAAAAAAAAGTGACTCAGCATTTCCATTAAAAAATAAATCTGGATAGATGAGTTTACTCATGTACGCGCATTCGAAGGAGTACTTTTGAAATTTCTATCTTCCGGGGGTGGGGGGGGGCACTTATAAGATGTGTTAAATATAGAGTAAGGTACATATAAATTTGAAGAATTTTTTTATTATTTTAGTGGTATTAAAAATTCGAAGTGAAAGGTGTATTGTTTAGAAATTATGCTTGCAATAACTACAATACAAATAAATACTGCAGAAAAAACACTTAATTTGATCAATTATTCAATAATGATAATATCATTCCTCAAATGCAGTTTCAAATTCTAATAAGTTTCATAAAAAGTTTCAAATTAAAATAAAATAGCAATAATATTTTGTCAGTGAGAAACTATGAAAAGCATTTTTGTAATAGTTTTGACAAATTTCGGAGGGGGTTTGATCCCTAAAACCCACCCCTTAAATACTTGCCCTGGGTAATATTATTTTATACCTTCTACACCGGATTTTCCCATTTCTAATAGATATAGTAAAAAATATGAAGCATCGAGAAACATTCGTCGTGGGAAGTTACATTTTTTTCTTCGTAAAAAATATTTTCTGATATTTTCATCAGATTTTTTTTTCGTGAGAAAGAGAAGCTAGCTGACGGTCGATTCGGAATAAATCTCGCCGCAAAATAATAATCGTCTTCGTGTTACCTGCAGAAACTTCAACTTCGATTACGACTTCATTTGCTAATCAGCGGTGTCCGAAGTACGCGCGGAGGCGGGAAAGGAGGGCGATTGGCTTCCGCTATTTTGGCCGCCTGCCAAAATGCTTCGGTTATTATTTTGGAGTAACTTAATAGGCTTTTTGAACTTTGGAATAAAAGGAAATAGAATTGAATTATTGTTGGAATCCTGTTGACCAGCGAGCCAGGAAAAACGATTAATTTTTCGGTGAGTGATTCTTCTCTGCATTAAGGAGTTGGTTCTGTTTTCGTCTTGATATTTAGGGGAATGAGGAGAATCATCATTGAAAATGTTTTCTTTTATTCGAGAAAATCTGATTCGTTTAAAGGACAATTTCTTTCTTTTCACCATGCAAAACAGTTGTATGTCCTTCCCAATTTTTTCTTTTGTGTGTGTGGGTGGTGGGGGGGGGGGGGGGTCCTTAGTTTTTCTATGTGCCTTTTTTAACAACCTAAAACAGGGGTGGCCAACCTTTTTAGGGAGAGTGCCACTATCTGGAGAGAAAAAACTCAGTGTGCCACATTGTATTTTTCCAACAGATTTTTTTTTTTTTTAAGTTAAAAATAGATTTTATGCTGGCTGACCATGTAATTCTTACTCAAATGAAACATTTTTTCTTGTTTCCCTGAGTAATTTAAATCGAAATGATAATAAAGATAAAACAGGTCCGAACTTAAAGAGTTATCGATAGTAAACACTTTCATAGGTTCTGTGAGTTGGCTTATACTTAAAATAGAAACAAATAACATCAAACATTGTATTCTAAAAATTAAACAGTCTGTACTTATTGTGGTTTATGAGTCTTTATCTTTTTTACCAAGTCTTTAACTTTAGGATTAGTTCTTGAGAATCCTAAGAAGTTTTAAGTGCTATAAATTAATATTTCGATTTTTCTGCCTTCATAAAAATAAAAATTTGTTTTTAAGCGTAATTTTAACAAAATCTACAACAGCATCAGACGGATAAAGTGTGTAAATGTGGAAAACATTTAATTGTTACAAATTTCCAAATTTCTATACAACGTGGGTGACTTTCTGTTGAAATAAACTCTTATACTTGATTACCAATGCAACAGGTCAGTAATTCCGATTTGGATTTCAGAAAGGTAACATGTAGTATCTTGCAGAGAAATAAACAAGGAATTTGAAAATATCAGCCTTTTTTTAATAATCCTGAAAATCATCAGACCTAATACTCAATGAATACTTAAAATCGGTGTAAAATGTTCTCCATATATCATTGAAAAATTAAATTTCTGTTGATACTTTCAGTATTAATTTTTAATGTTTTATTCTGTTTTCTCCAAAGTAGAGAGAAAGAAACTGAAGTTTTTCATTATAAAAGAATATAGATGGCCTCTAATGGTTTAGAAACTGTTTTTTGTACAATCTTAAATTTAAATTACTTAAACGCGGGATATTAAGAGATGACACAGCTAAATTAATTTGCTATTCTTCATTTCTAAGTAGCAAGTCCTCATTGCTTTCATTACAGATGTTTTGAAAACACACTCCCTAAAATTCTAAAATCTTATGACTATTTTTCCTTTGGATAGCTATTGCATATTTTAATGAAAGAGTAACTAGCCATACTCTCCTCTTTCTCCTGGAGAAAGTTCAAAAAACATTCAGTGCTCTAATTCGTAGTTTGTTAATACAGTGAAAGCTACAGGGTCACCAACAGAGAAAAAGTCTCATGTCCTGGGCAAGGAACTTGTGATAGATAATTTGATAACACTTTTGCTTTTTCCCCAAATTATTTTCCAGTAATGTAACAAAAACAATTTAAGGGTCTTCATTCGTGCAACCATACCGAATTTTGTCCAATCTGGGTTCTTAATTTCAGTTGCAGAGTTATATATTTACTTTTTTTTTTAATTTCATCAACCGTAGCTGAAACTATTGCAGATCAAGAATCCATTCTGCAGCATCGAAAATTTCATTTGTGTCAAGCACAAATATGCTTTTAAAAGAGCGTACAGTTCTGTAGCATCACAGCTTCCGTTGGATGCCCGAAGCTAACGCTAAGTACTTTGCAATATTGTAGGTCAGACAATTTGTAAGCCAGCCTCCTGACACTTAATTGTCATAATATCATTATATTTATCAGTTTAAGGGTTTTAGTTTTTATCAATATTTTTGAGATCGACATTTGTTCCACATTTTTGGATTTTTTTTCGAAAAGTCTTCGCGTGCCACTGTTACTGGTCTGCCGTGCCACATCGTGGCACGCGTGCCGCGGGTTGGCCACCACTGACCTAAAATAACACGGTGTTAGAATTGGTTGAATTTTTTCTGATACTCATACGTCATATACAGTAGCGTACATAGCACCCCGTAACGGGGGGAGGGGCCCACGAGCCAGAAAAATAGCGCTATAAGTTACACGGGGAAAATATTGTTTTTAGTTAGTTTAATAGGGGGGGGGGTACGCAGAGGTTAACAGTCTTTTGACATTGTTTATAAAATGACTTATCCAACGAACTAGTGGTAAAAGGTAAAATGCATAATCATTATTGACGGGTCATTTTTTGTTTTTAGTTCATTAGTTCCATTCTCATTTATAACATACTCTGTACCAACAAATTTTGCGGATTTGCTTCTTGGTTGGCATTTGTAAAAAAAAAAAAATGGAGTTCTTATTCTCTGAATGAACCGCTTGATCAGCTGTGGGGACACTCCATTTTGTCTTCTGCGTCTTCATCGTTTCATTACCTCTATCTTCGGCAGCAGGTATTTAATGTGATATTGAGAGAATTCGTGATATGATAAACGATGCATGCGACGTTGTCCTTTCGGAGCATTTCAAGAAGTGTTTTAGCACACTAAAAAATGAATGTTGTTTTTGCTGTATAATACAGCTAATTTTATAGTAAGTGTACTGTCATAAACTGGAAAAAATGCTAATTTTATGGTAGTAAACTGTAAAATTGCTAGTTTTACAATTTATTAATGTGCATTTTACAGCTTCGAACTGGAACCTCTTCTACCAGTACTACATTGTTGTTTTTACTGCAATAAACTGCAAAATTGCTAATTTTACAGCGGTAAACTAAAATAGCTAGTTTACAGTCGTAAACTGTAAAACTGTTAGTTTTACAGTTTATTACTGTGCATTTTACAGTTTTTAATTGGAACCTCTACTACCAATATTACACAGCTTGCTTTTACAGTATAATACAGCTAATTTTATGGTAATGAAGGCTAAAATTGCTAGTTTTACAGTAATAAACTGTAAAATTGCTAGTTTTATAGTTTATTACTGTGCATTTTACAGTTTTTAATTGGAACCTCTACTACCAATATTACACAGCTTGCTTTTACAGTATGATACAGCTAATTTTTTGCTGACTAATTTTTTGCACAGTTTGCTGACGATTTGGCAATTTGAAGACAAAATCTCAACATTGAGATTGTTTACTCTTTTTAGTTTTTAGAATTGTTTTTTAAAAGATGCCTATTATTTTTTCTCACTAAATGTTATGCATGAAGAACATGTGTGCATGCTTGTATTTCATCATTCGGTAAAATTGAAACTTCATTTCGCAAATTCATAATTTCCCCCCTCCCAAAAAATTTTAGTTCGGGGCGCCCTTGTATTTTAAAGCTATTTTCGACCATATTACTTTCGATCCCGATGGGGGAAAAAAGCACGTGGCCATTTTGAAATCTGATGCCTTGAGTTATTGGGCTTGGGATTTTCAGTGCAATTAACTTTTAATTTGGATAAAGCTTTTGCTTTCCAGTCTCCGATTATTCCTTAATGCTTCTATTAAGCATATGCTTGCTCAACTCCTTTCTCATATCGTTCTTGATTTATTCATTCAAGTACTTTTGATATTTTCTCAATAATCATTTATTGATGGCCTGAGCCATTTCGAAGTAATTATTTTTGATGCTCCTTGTTGCAATGAAGTTCTGGGAGGCAATTTCACTAATGGATTATCTAGATAGTGGAGATGACTAACTAGTCTTCCGCGTTATAATAATTATAACCAAGTTTCTAATTAGTGCGGCCCATTTTTGTGGTATTTGCTGGAGTTTTCTGCAGGATTTTTTATTTAAATTAGGTTAATATATGAAAAAAATGTTTTGCTTATTCAATCGTAGCAAACCACTGCAATATTTTCCTGTACTTTAAAGATGGATTTAATGGTTCAAAATTATCCAAAAAATATTTAGTCAAACTTGTAGTTTTTATAGAAAAATTTTGTGAGAGAGAATCACTTTCTACTTACGGGCGGGTCCAAATGCAGTAATTTTCCTGGATCTGTTCCTGCAGAAGTTAAGAACAATTGACGACGCTAACAATAATAAAACCAGAAAATTAAAAGTACTTTTTATTGGTTTCAGAAAATAAAAATATATAAAAGGAGTTGGGGCATGTTGCTAGACTTTTCATTTTTTATCTCATCAAAATAAGAAATGAACAGTTTGATTTTCTACCATAAGTTTCATTAAATATGTTTCATAATCTCGTTTTTTTTTGTAAATGTTCGAATTTGTTAATTTTTTTTAAAACATTATTTTTAACAGAATCTTGTTAAGTGGACCAACTGGCCCGTGCTCGAAAAATGTTGTTCCACTTTACGAAAACAACATCTGTTCCTATTTTAATCGTTAATATTATCCAATATTCTTACACACATATTTCCTTTTGTGTTATAATTAAAATAATAAAATTTAAAGGTTAAATTTTAAATATGACCAGATAATAAACTGACCAACTTTTACTTTGGCTCCATTTATGACAGAAACATCCACATTTTCTCGAAATAGGCACAATTTAGGTCTGTATCAACTTCACTTTTGTTATGACTAGAATATTTCTTTTGTAATTCAAGTTTTCATTTTTGTGGTCTAAAACCAACGTACCCCTACCCCGGTTTCTTGTTCTAAAAAAAAATTTAAAAAAATGCAATCATTTTTTGACGTGTTTTGACGTGACTTGTGAAAATTGTTGAAATAAAAGTTGTTCAATACAACTGTACCATTTGATTTCATCATAATATTTGTGGAACTGCAGGTGCTATTTGTTGGTATTAAATTTAAGAAAATTTTTTCAATAGTATTAAAATAATTGAGACCGACTCGTTCAAAGTGCCTGGTAATCCAACGAGCCCCTACCTCTCCCCTCCCCTCTCTCATATATCGTTTGAGTTATATTTTTGAGACATAGAATTGAATGTTAAAATTGGTGCAAAGAAAGAAAAACCATAGGTCAGGTTATGTTTCAAAAAGTGTGTTAATTTGTTTGTGAAAGTGGAATAAACGTCAAATTTAGCAAGAATAAACTAAGCTCATAATAACGTAAAAATAGAAACTATTTACAAAATTTGTAATACGTATGCATAGATTAGAAAAAGCGAGAATACAAGATATTTCCGGAATCTGTAATTTCAGAAAAGGCAAGCATATTAATGTATCATACCAACATTCTCACATGGAGCAGGTAGACCAGGGGTGGCCAACCCTTTTAGGGTGGCATAATAAGAGATGGCATAATTAAATTCATTTGCTATTCTTCATTCCTAAGCAGCAAGTCCTCATTGCTATCCTTCCAGACATTTTCAAAAACACACTCCCTAAAATTCTAAAAACTCATGACTATTTTTCCTTTGGACAGCCATTGCACATTTCAATTAACGAGTAACTTGCCATGCTCTCCTCTTTCTACTAGGAAGCGTTCACAAAACATTCAGAGCTCTAATTGTAGTTTGTTAATACAGTGAACTCTACAGGGTCACCAGCAGAGAAAAAGTCTCATTCTTTGGAAAGTAGTTTGGGATAAATAATTCCGTGTCCCAGACGTTTCGCCAAAATTCCCTAGAGTATTTTCTTATCAGACGAAGATGGACAGGAGCCTCCCAGTGGGGGGTTGTGGGGAAAGTCAATCAAACTCCGAGTTGGGACGGTGTAGGGATTCTAAACCGGTTGATTTTCCCTATTGAGGGGAGATCTTTTCCCTTTTTAGAGCACGTGCAATATTTTTGGAGTATTCACGTTTTCCATTTCAGCCGAAGCTGCTAATACGATAATGAGCGATATAAATTTCATCGATTCAACCCGTGGAAGGAAGTTAATTGGTGTATAATAATTTTTTATTTAGAATACATGGCATATCCAGCGATAGGGAATATTGGAAATGCGCCAGTATCCGAGATTGCTGATCTAGTATTATTTTAAGTAAAGGACAGTTTGAATGCATGAACAGGCAACATACACATGCACCTGAGCTTATCTGGCAAAAAAAGAAAAAAAAAGTGCACTTTTTTCGGAAAACTTTCTAATTTAAACATTTAACCCTTTGACGCAGAATTTTTATCAGTGTTTTGTTCATACTTTGTCAATCGTTTTGTATTAATGTATGTCAAAATAAGGGGAAAATAATATACTTAGCATTTTAATAATTTTATGGTTATGATGTACAGTATAGGACGACGGTGTCCCTTTCTGCGTAATAGGTAAAATATTTATGAGAAATTGGTGTTTCGTTCGGTGGGTCACCGGTGTCCCATTTCTGATTCAAGTTGCACAAATTTTTCAAGTGTTTCTTATTGTACTGCAATGCAAAAAGAAGTAATGCTGCAGGTTTATTTTTAAAATAATATATTTTCTGCAAAAAATTGTTTTAACTTTTTCACTTGACGGTTTTCTGCAATAAAATGAAACTTTCACTTTAAAAACAAGTTTTTGCCTCTCATTCTAAAGTTAAGAAGTAGTTGCGAGTTTTAAATAAATAACTTTCGCGATCGAAATTTACTGCAGAAAGTCATCAAGTGGGATCATCACTTGACGGGCTTTTTCAGTAAACTGAGAGTTCAAGACAAAATATAACCGATTGAAATTCTCGACCATTCATAATCTGTAATAAAATCATTTTTGAAAAAAAAAATGTCAGTTGACGGTAGAGATGAAAATGGTCGGAAAAAAACCGGAAACTTGCTAAGCACATAGTAGAATCTGCAATTGAGCTCAAACTGAGATATTGCATTTTAAAGAGCTGCGCCTCCATATATTTTGTTGCGATGACTTTTTATTCAGCAGATTAAAAATAAAATTTCCAATCGCAAATGACTACAAACATTTTATTAATAACGCATACGAAACAGAGAGCAACCTCTGGTTAATTACTCTGGTTTTGTTGAAAAGTAGGGGTACGACAATTGTGAGTAGTGTAATAAGGCCGGTTCTAGGACAGGAGGCGGCTATGCGGCTGTAGCCGCCTCCTGGGTGCTGGGTGCCTCCCACAGCCTCCTCCCGCCGCCTCCTCCCACAGCCACCTCCCGCCACCACCTCCTCCCACAGCCGCCTCTTCAGGGCCGCCGCGAGGGTTTTCGCGCGAATTTTGAATATTTTCCCGCGAATTTTAGGACTTTGAATTATTTTTGTGAAAGGTTACAAGGTTTTTCCCGCAAATTTCTGAATATTTCCCGCGAATTTCAGGAACTTAATTTTATTTTAGGTGCTCGTGACGCCATCTATTGAGTGAACGAATTTAATTTTTTTTTTTAATTTCGGACTTTGTCAATTTCCTGAAGCGGGGTTCGAACTCGAACCAAAAGTTTTCCTCTCGATTATCAAACAAACGCGCAAACCAACTAGGCTATGAAGCTCTCTTCCTCTTCAGCACTAATTGTGATCACAATATAATTGAAGATTGTATCGCCGTCT
>JAXGGA010006636.1:0-68497 GCA_038373865.1 Uloborus plumipes
CAACATTTTCGGTTCTTGAACGATTTTTTCGTTCAACATTGAACCGTTCAAACAAGCTGTCACCCCTAATAACTTTTGAGTGAACAGTCCGATTTAAACAAACTTTTTTTTGTTCGAAAGATCTCGGCAAGGATACTTCATTACCGTATTTAAATTTTCAATGTGAACATTTTTTCGTTCAACATTGAACCGTTCAAGACTAACCTTTCTCCACCTAATAACTTTTAAGTGAACCGTCTGAATTGAATAAACTTTTTTTGTTCGAAAGATCTCGGAGAGACTCATTCCCATATTTCACTTTTCAATTTGAACCATTTTTCGTTCAATGATGAACCGTTCAGAAAATTTTTAAACATGAGCGCCTACTGGGAAATTTAAATTGAATGTTGATTCTGAACTTAAAGGAGGATTTCCTTCAAACTAACTTTGTAAGAAAACGGTTTTGATAAAAAATGTATGTTAAGTACTTTTCTGAAAAATCTTTTCTGAAGCCTCTGATTCCGACTCCGACTCCACAAACATGGCGGAAATGCAAGCTCAGAAAAAAAATGACTGACTGGGCAGACGATTTTTTGTTTATTTATTCATTTTTTTTGTTTAATTAATTATTATTATTTTTATTTATTTATTTATTTTTTCGACGTATTTTTTTTTGTACAAAATTGTCATTCACTAGAGCATTTATTTTTTTATATTAACAACTGGCAATGGATAAAAATAAAATTCGAGACATTTATTACGAACGAGTTTTTTTCTTTCTTTGAAAAATGTTTTGATGTTCTTGTACTTTATTTTATTATTTTTTTCTTTGAAAACGATTGGAATTTTTCTACGAAGAACTATAACATTACATTCTTAAAAGTGCGACAAAACTTTATTTACTCGTTTATTTACTTTTTACGTGTTCATTTCATCTGATGAGAGGGGTAAATTTTGCTTTTAGAAATCAGCTTTAGGTGCTATAAAGGTATGTTTGACATAATTTTTAGTTTTAGATATTTAAGAGAATATTGATTAGATGCTAGAATGCCGATGTCGATGTACGGGAAAGTAGGCTCGTTTAGTTCTTGACAGAACTTCTTGTTTACACTTAGTTTCGTATTCTTGGGAAGAATCCAGATAAAGAAATTTGAAATTAGCATTTTTTGCTAAATTACTCTTACAATTTTATAAGCATTGTTTCAAAAATAGTAAGCACACTTTGACAGAGTAAGTAAAATGTTGGAGTAGTAGAAACCGTTTTGAGAAACAGTTGCTTTTAAATCGCGATAAAAATGGCTTCACTTAATTAACGTCATAGCGGACTATACAGGTTTTAAAACCGCGTTTTAATGGATAATGCTTTATTTGTTTTCTCTTTTGAAATAATTTACTATTGTTTTCGTTGGTCATTTTAAAGTACACATTTTACTTTTTTGTTGTATACTATATACTTATATTTTAAGTGGGTTTTGAAGAAGACATTTCAATCAAATATAGGTATAACTAAAAATTAAACAAAACATATTGTTTTCCTTATTTGACGTAGATCTGGAACTGAAGACTGAAATAAAAAGAAAACAATAATTTAAACTTTACGTTTGCGTATAAAATTATTTGATGCACATATAAACTTAATTCAATAAATAAATTAAAAAAAATAATAACTAACACTAAACACTTCTATTTCAGAAGCACACTGTTATGGAAATTTAAGATCAAACAACTTTCACTATGTCGACTTAATATATTGTAACATGTGGTTTCCTTGCAATACATTGCCAACTTGGTTATTTCGATCCGTGGATTGCAGTTTCGTGCTTATTATGCACTCATTAGCATGGAATGCGAAAGTAACCGAGTTGGAGGCAAATATCCTCTTATAAAGCAAAGAGAGCCAAAAAAACTGGTAGCTAAAGGGAAATTAGAATACCAGCGAGTGACCGCACTTGGTAAGGTACAACTCGTAAATTTTAAGGCAGAGCTCGGGTATAAAGCAGTGAGTGACCATCCCTAAGCAAGGGCTAAGCCAGGAACATGCAATACATTGCCAACTCGGCTATTTTGATCAATGGACTGCAGTTTCGAGCTTATGATGCACTCATCAGCATGGAATACGAAACTAACCGAGTTGGAGGCAAAAATCCTGTTATAGAGCAAAGAGAACCAAAAAAACTGGTAGCTTATGTTAAATTAGAAGGTGAATGGTAGCTAATGTGAGTGCATAATAGGGGTGTATTGAAAAAAAACTTTTTTTCGAAATTCAATTTACTAAGTTGATAAAAAGTTGCCCCTACCTACCCACATATTCCACAAAAAATTTCAATCTAATCAGAAGTTGTTCAGGTGTTCCGCACGAGGCCGAAAATTTGTGAATTTCTTCAAAAATGATTTTTTTTTTCTAATTTTTTTAAATATTAAGAATACATGTTAAAAATAATTCAAGTTAAAAAATGTACACCGCAAAGTCGGAGGACAAAATTGGGTTTAAAAACAAGTATATAAAACAACATTTAAATCTTCCACATTTATTCTAAACTTACGTAATTTTAACCAAAACTTGCATTTTACAAGGCCATGCGGCTTGGTTAGAAACTTGTATACGAATGTGGAATCTAACTGAATTAACACTTGAAACTGGGATTCATCTGTGATTTATGTGGAGTAAAAAATAAAATAATCTAAACTCTAAACATAATCTAAGCCCCTCGTCACACAGTACCCGCGTTCTATCGGGCCCCCGTGATGGTAAACGAAATACAGCTCCGCTAGCGTAGCTGCTTTAGAATTGCAGAAGAACATATATCTTTGGTTGAGGAAACAGACTGTAAATATTTCGGACATGGTGCTCCAGTAAATGGCCCAGGAAAAGAAATTGTAGCTTCAGTTTCACGATTTATGGAAAAAAAAGTTTTATTGATAAAGAACATACACTGCTCGACATTGAAAATGCAACACCAAGAAGGAGTGGTCAGAAATTGATGAAATTTGGTAAGAAGACAGAGACAGCATGGAACAATAAGTGATATTTATTTCAAAATAAATAAGCAAAATTTAGAGCGAGGACGGCGTCGGCTCAGTAAGAAGTAGGACCACCGCGGACAGCGATGCACGAAGAAACACGTCTACTCATGGAGTCAATAAGCCTGCGGATGGTGTCCTGAGGGATGGCACTCCATTCCCTTTCAACCATTTGCCACAGTTCGTCCTATGAACGAGGCAGTGACAGGTTCTGCACACGGCGTCCAATCACGTCCCACACATGTTCGATTGGTGACAAGTCAGGAGAGTATGGTGGCCAGGAAAGCATCTGTACACCTCGTAGAGCATGTTGGCTGATTCGAGCACTGTGAGGCCGGGCGTTATCCTGTTGAAAAATTGCCTTTGGCAGACCCTGAAGGTAGGGGATTGCCACCGGCCGCAGTACATTATCTACATATCGTTGGGCCGTCATAGTGCCCCGAATACGAACTAGAGGTGATACGGAATTGTATGCAATAGCGCCCCAAACCATTATGCCACGTTGTCGCGCTGTGGGGCGTTCCACAGTTACTGCCGGATTCGATCTTTCTCCACGTCGACGCCACACACGTATGCGATGACTATCGCTGGACAAACAGAAGCGGGATTCATCTGAGAACACTACGGTTTGCCATTCTGCCATCCACGTCGCTCTGGTCCGGCACCATTCCAAACGTTGGAGTCTGTGCTGTGAGGTCAATGGCAGTCTTCTTAGCGGGCGCCGTGATTGCAGGCCACGTGCAACCAGTCGACGGGAAATGGTTCTGGTCGACACAGGAACATCCAGGGTACCTTGCACGTGCTGCAGAATCGACGTACAAGTGACTTGCGGGTCCGCCACAGCTTGTCGGTGAATCCGTCGATCCAAGCGGTCTGACGTCACTCTGGCTGCACCTGCACCCCTCAATGTGGCTACATTTCCTCTTTCCAACCATCTCCGACACAGCCGATGCACAGTGCTTGCATCCATGTGGGTATCAGCTGCAATTTGACGTATGGACCAACCTCCCCTTCTCAGTCCGATCACCATACCCCTTGTAAAGTCGTCTATATGCTGGAAGTGTCTTCGTTGAGGACGGCGTGGCATTTCCTCCTATCACACGTATCCTTCGAGACAAAAACCAAATTTCTCCGATAATTAGTCTGGCAGAAAAACCAACATGAACATAGCCCACTTTTCAACTTCATTCTCTTATATCTTACTTCACGTGCGTCGGAGAGCTGCGCATTTCATATCATTTGCATAACTCAGTGACGTGCGTCTACGGTAAAATTTGCATGAATTTCTGACCACTCCTTCTTGGTGTTGCATTTCCAATGTCGAGCAGTGTATAAGTTATCGGTTGTGATGACACATCAGTTAACACTGGAAAATCAAATGATGCTGTTAGACTTCCAGAAAAGTTTTTAAAACCCTAACTACAAGCCGTGGTATGTTTTCTTCATTTAATGAATTACCACTTAGAAAGTTAACGGTGGCTCTTGATAGACCAACTACTGGACAAAACTCTTTTAGTTGACCTATTGGAGAATTCTTACAATATTGCTAAGATCTACCAGTCATGAACTTTAAGAAAATAGAACGCTTTTTACCAGAAGTTGATATCAAAGAATTGAGTCAAAAATACTTATGGGATGTGTCTAAAGCTGTAATGTCTGGTAAATGTTCTTAAAATTTAGTAGAAAGGAACCCTGCGAGCTTTTCCCATGCAAGATGGCTACTAGTTTTGACGTTACACATCGCAACTAGTGATCCAAGTTCAGAGTTAAATAAACTAGCAGAATTTATAATAAAGATTTATGCTCTCTGCTTTTTCACAATCGAATCTCAGCATAAAATTATTCATGCATCTAAGCATTTTTTAGGATCACAGATTGCAGCAAGTATTTGGATACAAATCTCCAGAATGTTATCCATTCCACATTGTAAAGAAGCCATCTTGCATGGGAAAAGCTTGCAGGGCTCCTTTCTGCTAAATTTTGAGAACATTTGCCAGACATTACAGCTTTAGACACATTCCATAAGTATTTTCGACTCAATTCTTTGAGATCAACTTCTGGTAAAACGCGTTCTATTTTCTTAAAGTTCTTGACTGGTAGATATTAGCAATATTGTTATAATTCTCCAATCGGTCAACTAAAAGAATTTTGTCCAGTAGTCGGTCTATCAAGAGCCAACGCTAATTCTCTAAATGGTAATTTATTAATTGAAGAAAACATACCACGGCTTGTAGTGAGGGTTCTAAAGACTTTTCTGGAAGTCTAATAGCATCATTTGATTTTCCAGGGTTAACTGATGTGCCATCACAACCAATAGCTCTTATGTTCTTTATTAATAAAACTTTTTTTTTCCATAAATCGTGAAACTGAAGCTACAATTTCTTTTCTTGGGCCATTTATTGGAGCACCATGTCCGAAATATTTAGAGTCGGTTTTCTTCAACCAAAGATATATGTTCTGAAAATCCTAAAGCAGCTACGCTAGCGGAGTTGTATTTCGTTTACCATCACGGGGGCCCCGATAGAACGCGGTCACTTTGTGACGAGGGGCTTAGACTCTGTTTACAGTTTATATTAGTTTACTTTTTACTCCACATAAAACACAGATGAATCCCAGTTTCAAGTGTTAATTCAGTTATATTCCATATTCATAAACAAGTTTCTAACCAAGCCGCACGGCCTTGTAAAATACTAGTGTTGATGAAAATTACGTAAGTTCAGAATAAATGTGGAGATTTAAATGTTGTTTTATATACCTTCATTCAAACCCAATTTTGTCCTTCGACTTTGCGGTGTACATTTTTCAACTTGAATTATTTTTAACATTTATTCTTAATATTTAAAAAAAAAAAAAATCATATTTTTGAAGACATTCACAAATTTCAGGCCTCGTGCGGAACACCTAAACAATTTCTGATTAGACTGAAATGTTTTGTCGAATATGTGGGTAAAAAGAGGCAACTTTTTATCAACTTATTAAATTGAATTTCAAAAAAAAGTTTTTTTCGATACACTCTAGTGCATAACAAGCACGAAACTGCAGTCTATGGTTCGAAATAACCGAATTGGCGGTGTATTGCATGTTTCTGCCTTAGCCCTTGCTTAGGGGCGGTTACTCACTGCGTTATATGGTTTCCTTGTTTAGCATAAAAAGTCTTGTATTTCACAACTGGAATAACAGCTAAGTCGTTATAAACATTTTAAAACAGAAACTGGGAAAAATATGATGAGATGATTAATTTCATTGCCAAGAAGTTTACCGCAATACCATTTTTTGCGTTTTTGAAGAGTTAAGTTTGGTGCCTAGCGAAATAAGATTTTTGAGTCAGCTAGCCAAGATAATTTTAATACATGCAACGCTAAAGTCTTTCAAAAGAAGAAAAAAAAAAACCCTTACCTCTTGCGAATGTGGGCCTCTTTGTCAAAATTTTCTTCGTTTTTCAATATGAGTATATATTCTACAATTTGTAACTTTAACCGATGAAAGTTATGACTTGTTTATAATGTTAACGAAGCAAGCAAAGGGACACTTTTTTTTTCAATTTAATGTTTCTCAATCAGCTGTTGAAATTCATTACTAATATATTTATTTGCTCAATAAGAGCATTATAGCATGTAAATAGTCCCACACTTGTTTTACATGTTAATACGTTGTTATTACACATGGATTTATTGAAAAATCTATCCATACATTTAAGAGAGCACGGTAATTGCATAAAAGAAAGTAGGATAAAAAAATACGAGTAGTTAAATGAGTTCTAGAAAAAATCAACAAAGGAAACATAAGATAAAAATGTAAAGAAATAAACAAAAAAAAATAATAATAAGCATATATAAAGGAGCATAATAAATGTAGACTTTATAAGAGTATGCGTAAGTCCTGATGTTTCAGTATAGTTAGCTTATATTTCCACCTTTCTATGACTCAACGTTAAACATTAAACAGAAGTATAGGGAAAAGAAAAAAAAGCACTTTTATTTCGTAAGAGTGTAAATATAATTTTGTATTTACAAAATCCTTTCAAGATCGTATTAAATGTTCAAAGCACTTTTAATTTTAACTGAAAAAAAAGTTATTAGAAAAAAATGTTGAATATTTTTAGTATTCATATCTATCAAACTTTTGTGCATTAAATCAAATTTTCTTTTAAGCATTATTCCACATTAAGAATTTCTTACAAAACTCACAAACTGTTAAAGACTGCAGACGCGGAAACGTCTCAGAATACACGAAAACGAACTAAAATAAACTTAAAAATAGAAACACTTTTGGGACAAAAGAAAAGGAGCTTTTCTAAGGCAGATGAAAAATGCTATCGGATTCTTTTTATTTATTTTGACTTTTCCTCAAAAACAAAAATTCCACATTGATAAAGATGGATAACCACTGATTCGGATCGAAGATTCTACACAAAATATCCGTCTGGAAATCAGGAATCCTCCCCCGAAAGGATTTCTGGTTCCTTAGAAGCTCCAGAGCAGAATGAAAGAACCGTATGTAGAATTGATTTAAGTAATGAATAAGAATGTAAAAGAATATCTGCATATGTTGAAGAGGCTACGGTTTAAAATTTGCGGAAAAGGTTTCATCAATAGTCCTTATTTCATTGTGAAACATTTCCTTTTTGTTCGAGGAATGTTTTTAACAGATTCGAGATTTTCTCAGCACTGAATCAAATGTTTCGGATTTTATATAAAAATGCATTTTTATTGATAAAAAGTTGTGTGTTTCTGTTTGAAAGCGTTTATTTGCAATTCGAAAGGAAATTGTTTTATATATCAGTTTAAAAGGGACAACACTACTGTTCCACAAACACATAATGGTAAAATACTTTTGATTTCAGTCAACAAACAATTTTTATGCTGAACTTTACATCATTATATTGTAAGTTCTTGCTATAAAAAATGTTATAAGATTTTTTTCAGTGCTCTTTTAAGCATAAACAATATATTTTTGTTTATAACTTTGGTTTAGCCAGTGCTTATGTGTGCAAGATGTTTACTTAAAGTTGACATTCTAGTCATAAACTCTTTTAATTTTCAACAGGATATTATACTAGTATTTAAAATGGCAAAGTATGCCCGCAGTGGGGGGAGGGGGCGCATTTCTATGCTGAGACGTTATATGTATAAGTAATTAGATAGAGGCCGAACTTGTGTTGAAATATTATTTTTCATTTTTGGCAAGTATATTCCAGATTAAGAAAAGATTTTCCATCTTAAAAAACCATGAGGCAACGTAAAAATGCTATATTATTTTTATAATGATTTTTTTAATGATTAACAGTAATTTTCATAGAATGGACGTGTAAACAAAGGAATAACTGATTTATTAATGAAAAATAAATGAATAAACAAATTAATGAACTCATTAATTTATGAGAAAAATAAATGAGTAAATAAAATAGAGAACGAATAAGAAAATTAGCTAACGAATGAATAAGTATATGAATTTATAGGTAAAAGAATGTAAATTAATCAATAAATAAAGCAATACGTACGTGATTTAAAAAAAAAAAAAATCACATAAGTAAACGAAGTGAACTTTTTTTTTTTGTCCCATTCACTTTGCCCCTCGTGCACTTGACAAATTACATTGAACATTTAAAATAAAAATTCGCCTAATATAAACTAAATAAGTACTGCACTGTATACCAGTAGATCTCAATTGATACTTAAAATGATATTTAAATTACAACAATTTTGTAATTGTATTATCACAAAAAATATTTTTGAAAAAACACGAATATTAAAATAAGTATCAAATTTTGAAAAGGTTTTGTGTAATTACTTTCGTAATTATTATATACTAGCAAAAATACCAGGCGTTACCTGGGTCAGTAATAATATTGAAAAACAATTTGTACTCATCTTTGGGTTTTTTTCCTGAACTGAAAGAACTCAAAACACACCGCTTTGACGATTTTTAAAATGTCGCCAAATTTGGGGTAACTGTTTTGTTATACACCTACTTTGCTCCCCTCCCTACTTTATGAAAATACATTAAGTATTATTATGATACTATTTTTTTGTTACAGACAAATAGTCATCAAATGCTGAGATACTATTGCTGACCATAAAATGATGCTAAAAGTTTTTGTCCTAAATGATTTCAAAATTAATGGGAATATTTGACAATTATGTGTGCAAAAATGCAAGCTAATGGTAATTTTAGTCTTGTTTAAGGGTTTTATTAATTTAGTATACGGATTATTTTACGTTTTGACGTAATTTTAAAAAGTTTTTAATGGATACATCCGGAATCGGACAGCAAAAGAAAAAAACTGAACCTTTCAAGTGTGGGAGTATTATATTGATAATTAATATTTTGCCGCAGTCGATAAAAATGAGACAATAACCGTTTTATTTTGGTTTCGTCGTGTGAGAAGTAAAGTATTATTGCGTAGTATTTGGCACAAAAACTAGCGTCAGTTGAAAATATCGCCGAGAATAACAGTTATAAAAATCTTTTTGCATCAAATTTGGCAAATTTCCTATTCAATTGGATACTAAGTAACTGCTCAATTGTAAGTACTCCAAGAAAGTGCCCAATCATCGCAAACAAATTTAGGAAATGCCGTTAAGTTGTATTTAAAGCTCCATCAAATTGGAAAATAATGAGCCTAATCCATCTATTAGTTGCCAATCTCTTCAAGCGATTACGCTACCGTTACTCTAAAACACATATTTACAAAACTTGCGAAAATAATATATTAATAAAGGAATACGATTTATTCTACAAAATAGTATTTGTACGTTTCAAAGCACAAAAAAAAATAAATAAATAAATAAATAAATAAATACATAAATAAAAAAAAACATTGCTTAAGGATAAATATTCTATTTTACAACCAAGACTACAAAATATTTTAAAATACAAATCATGGTAAAACCTCGTTAGAGAGAGGGCGCGCGAGCATTTCCAATGTCTATGTAAAAGCCTGGATATTAAAAATGAAGCTGAAAAAATACTTTTTGATTTGACTTGAGAAAAAGCTTGAAATTTTAATGCAAAAAGTGGAAATGATACACGCAAATCTAGCTATTGACAGAGAGTTGAGATGATGCACTAAATACTGAATTAGTTTGTTGGAAGCCTTCACGGATTTATGCGACAAATGTGCCTTAAATTGAAATGAAAAAAGCGCTACCAATCGAACTTTTACGATTATCGTTATAAATTATAGCCTATGTGTTATTCTGATGTATAAGCTACATTATAGTAAAAGTTTCATTAAAATCCATTTAGTAGTTTTTACGTGAAAGAGGAACATACTCACATCCATACAAACTTTCGCATATATAATAATAGTAAGATTTTCAGTTAAATACTAGCTGCCAGGGCAGCTAAATTAGCTTCCTGCGGCATGTTGATGCATAATGTCCCCCCGCCACCCAAATTTTACCTCGTTATGATGTGATATTATTTGATATAATTCAATTTTCATAAGATTTTAAGACATGCTACGTACGTGGTCCACTAATGCCCAAGCAGCTAGCTGAGTGGCGCGGTGTTGCACGGGCGCTTCGCGCCTCTAAAGTAGTAAAGAATGTTTCAAAAAAATACTTGCCGCCAAGGTGGCTCGCTAACAGGGGCTTCACGCTTTCACTTTTTTCCTGCATCAAAAAAACCATTCCAATTATTGAAATGCTTCGCGCCTTCAAAATGGTGAGGAAAGTTACAGCAAGTTCTGCTCGCCCAAGGGAAATAAGCAGACATATATATTCAGTTTTTAATATAAGTAGATGGCTTTTCAATAAATGAATGTTTTAAATTATTACAAGTAGCTAGCGATAAAAATATTACGTACGTGACCCGCTAATAAGTTTCATGTTGATTTAGTTAAGCCTTCATTCAAAATTCTCATTATCATTGTTATTACTGTTTCAGGGCACAGGACATTTCCGCCGCAACGTAGGACATTTTCGCCGCAAAATTTATCTCTGTCATCCACCTCATGAGACATTTCCGCCGCGTCTCTCCCTGCCGTTTCTGTGCGACAGGACAAATCCGCCGATTGAGCTGATAGAGTGTAATATTTGGCAAAGTAAAATTGGCGAAGTTTAAATTGATTTACACTGCATTGTGTTTTTTTTTTTTTTTTTGACTTCTTTGCGATTTTCCACCTAATATAAGTAGTCCTGGAATAAATTCCGCTTTTTTGATTAGGTCTTTGTCGCCAAATGAAGATGTGTCGCCAAGAATGAAAATTTAAAACCAGTAACCCCTTTCTCACCCTTGGAAATGGCGCGGCGGATTTGTCCTGTGCCAGTCAGAGGGGGAATGGGAGTCGCGGCGGAAATGTCCCATGCGGAAAAAAGGGGGATAAAATTTGCGGCGGATATGTCCTGTTCCGACTGTTTCATAGCAACCACGATTTGCAAGAATGGATTTCATATTTAATCATTTATTAGGCTTAATCGCTTTAAATTTGACTACTTATTAATTGATATCTTCGTTAATTAAAATCGTATAATTATATAGATTGAAACTAATGAAGCCTGAAAAATTACCTATCTATCGGTACCTGGTTCGACTTTCACTTCATTGGCGTTCAGGAGAAAGAAGCGTGACATAGAAAGAAAGATAGAAAGAAAGATACTCAGTTTTTAATATAAGTAGGTTATTGTGAGCCAATAAAACCATCTTTAATATATTCAAGTTAACCTATGTAAGTTATTAAATAACTACCAGGGAACAACACGAATGGCGTATTAATAAAAAAGAATGGATGCCGTGTCACATGCAAACAAAAGACACATGCTTTTCATATGGATGCATGTGGCCCGGCATCCGGCATCCACCTGAATAGCATGTGTCTTTCGTTACTCACTGAAACTCGCTAAACTTGTCGACGTCTCTTAGAATTTGGGTAGACAAAACCTTGTATTTCGATAACGGAAACGTGGGGGCAACACATTTATGCCTCCAGAAATAGTTCGAATTCATTCTTTCGAACTCTCTCTTGAATTCTTTTTAAGATAATAACAACATATTCTTTTGGCATTCACTATGTCTCGTGAAAAACTCATGTTAGTATTTTATTGTTGAAATTGTGTTTTCTCCTTTCCTCGGTCGTTGTCTTGTGAAAGTTGGGCTAGCAAATTAGAGCTGCTACCCTTTCCCAAATGCACCGTAATTTGGCTTGAGGTCTGCCTTTCACCGTGCACACATTCCCTAAGCACTTATTTATAGGGTAAGCAGCTATTCACAACACAACACATTCCCACAAGGAAATGACAAGGACAGGAGAGAGAAAGTAAATCCATGCCCTAGCCGGGATTCAAATCTGAAACCGCCTCACTTTTCTGACCACTCAAGAATGTGGTCGACGATTTCTTCTTTTCAGCAGTCATGCAGTAAAAACTTAAAACATATTAATATCGCTTTTGATGCTACAACTTAACCCTAGAGTAAGCATTAATATTTATCCATGTTAACTGGATAAAAAGCATAAATAATAGAAAAAAAATGCAAAAAGAGTTGAACAAATGGAACCTAACGGTAACAGTAAATTCCAAAATGATATGAAGAGTAAACAGAAGTGAAAAAAGTCACTCTCTTTATCACAAGGTGGAGGTAAAAAAAAAAAAAACGTGAAACACATCGTCTTTTAAGCAGCAATAAAGCGCCTCTGGAGCCATTAGCACCAAAAGTGAGTCATAAAAATTCCGAACGCGATGCCGAGTGACGTATACCTCTGACTTCTCGTCTTTGCTCTTCTTCTTAATTATCGGGTTATTTCTTGCTGTGCCACAATCTCTTCTTTTGCCCACAGATTGCGCTGCAGTGTGTTCAAGTGGCGCCTTTCTTTAATGTGATTACATTAGCCATGATGCATTGCGTTTAAGCCTTGTCCATTTACGAGGAGTTATGTTCTTTCGTTTGCAGGCATTTTGTGAGCTTTTTTTTTTCCATCTGATTTTTGTTTGCCTCAGGAATGGTTGTGATATTTTCTGTTTTCGGTAGTTTTATTTTTTTTAGCGCAGTATTTTTGCGGTGGCTAACTATTCTTCCGCATTTTGAACTTGAAATTCTGAATCTTCTTCGAAATATTGCAAACGGGGAGGAAATGTCGAAAATGCATCAAAAAAATCAACACTTATTTAAGGCGGGTGGTGGCTTGATTGGTAAGGCATTCAACTCGTAAATAGATGCTGCTGGATTTGATGCCAGTCAGTCGGCGATCCTCCAGTTCCTAGAATGGAGACTGAACTACTATAGTCTTCCACCTTAACTATGCTCTGCTTAACTATGCTACATTTGAAAATGTTGAGAACGATTTTACTAGTCAGTATTACTTCTTATATTGTTCTTGTATTCATTTTAACTGTTTTGTTAACTTTGAGCTTTAGATATTTGATTTTGGCGATATCGGTGCAGAGCAAAAATTGATCGACATGCGAAACTAGGTATTATCGATTTGGTGTAAAGTTTTGTTCGGATTTTTGAGGATTTTTGACAAATTGCGTGTCTAAAACTACAATTAACAAATGAAACTGTTTTAAGACCATTTTATACGCCATTGTAGATAATTACTTTTCTAAAGCTTCACTGTTTTTTTTTCATCATTTTAAGTTATTTAATTAACACCCGTAGTTAAAACCAACTAGTCACAAATTGCAGAATAATCTAGGTGACTACATACGAATACCTTTCTGTCCTTCTCTGCAAATACCGGGAAAACATTTTTAATGCTAAAAGAAGTAAATCGAAAGAAGCTTAGACTTTATTGGAGTAGAACAGACTTAATTTGGAAATAACTGAACGAGTGAATTGCATGGGCTGTAAATGTTTACATCAGTGTATGATTAAAATATGAATTCTTATAATAACTCAGAAATCGGAAAAAAACTGCATGTAGTATGATTTTTCTATGTAGTGAAACATGCTACCGAACAACTCTCAGACTTCATTTTACTATTATATGTATTTTTGAGACCAAAAACATACTTGTTTTTATACGAGCGTTTAGCTATTAAAAAAATATATATCGAAACGTCTTAAACGAAGCATAAGTCTTTTCGCAACATAAACAAGATTCTGTGTTCTAGAAGTTGCCATTAGTGTCTTAATGATGCCTTACTAATGCTGAAGTAAATGGCTTTCCATTAGAATCCTTTAGCTCATTATCTAAACGTTTTCATTTCCGAATGAAATAAACGAAATAGGTAAGAAATAAATCTTCATTTGCCGGCTAACAATCTATTTACCTTGATTTTTCTTCCTGCGTTTTCTTTTTATTTCCTTTATTTTATTTTATTTTTTTTCTAATTTGAGTGAAATTGTTGTTGAGAAAATCTAATTAGAAATAATCATTAACATAATTTTCCTTCCGTAAAATAAATAAATGTAGACAATGATAAAAACTAATGTGTTTTTATACTTAAAAAAAAACTTAGATTCGTTTTAGAACAAAGAAGTGTAGAATCACAGTCACCACGTAGATTGATGTAAAAACATGTACAGTCGAATCTCAATAACTCGAAGTACCAATGGTCTGGCTAAAAGCTTCGAGTTATTGAACTTTCGAGTTGTAAGAAGTTCCTACAGCCATCTAAAGAGTTTTGGACTCATTGAAAACTTTGAGATAAAGAAATATTCGATTTATAAATCTTTGAGTTATCGAGACTCCACTGTATTTGAGAATTTAACAAATCTTCATTTGTTTTGAAGAGTATCACGCTTTCGAAATTTTTAAAACCAGTTTTTAATAACTAAGTGCTTAAAAAGCAGTTGTGTATTTGAGCGACGCTTCTACTTTACATTACAAAAATATTTTACAGTGTTAATTGATTGTAAAACAGAAGACAAAGTCAATATATTAACATGATTATTCGAATAACGTAACAACTGTTATTATTTACTAGCTGCGTGGCCCGGCGTTGCACGGGCTTTAATGTAGTGAAGGCAGTTTGAGAAAACTACTCGCCACCAAGGCGGCTCGCCTTTAAAGTAGCGAGGAAAGTTTCAACAAACTACTCGCCACCAAGGCGGCTGGCCTTTACAGTAGCGAGGAAAATTTCAATAAACTACTCGCCGCCAAGGCGGCTCGCCTTTAAAGTACCAAGGGAAAGTTTAACAAACTACTCCCCGTTTAAGCAGCTCGCTAAAAACCTTTCCTGCATCAAAGAATCAATCAAATTATTTACACATGCTTCCTCAAAAATAAAGACGATGTCAAGTAGTGCATACTTAGCACTCTCCCTAAATAACAAATAAGATTCCTTATCAAAAACAATTATTTCCAAACCGCTTTCTTAATGTAAAATTAATTGCAAAATTCTAAACGAAAAAGTTCTTTTAATATTTGGATCGCAGCCAAAAAAGTTCCTTCTAAAAACAGCAATTGCAATTTTATTTAAAAACACATTTTCAAAATAGTACCAGAGAAAAAATATGTCATTAATAATTAGAATAAAAACAATTGTTAGAACTTTGTTATAACACGTATTCAAAATGAAAATGGAAAAAAATAACACTCGTTCATTTTAAAAAGTTCAATTTAGTTAACGTTTTAATTTAAAATCGCAACGGAAAGAAATAAATATCTTGGAATTTTAAATAGTTCAATAATTTAATTAACGTTTTGATTCAAAATGGCAACGGTAAGAAATAAAAGTCTTGGAATTTTAAATAGTTCAACTATTTAATTAACGCTTTAATTTAAAATGGCTACGGAAAGAAATAAAAGTCTTGGAATTTCAAATAGTTCAATAATTTAATTAACGTTTTAATTCAAAATGGCAACGGTAAGAAATAAAAGTCTTGGAATTTAAAATAGTGTAATAATTTAATTAACGCTTTAATTTAAAACGGCGACTGAAAGAAATAAATCTCTTGTAATTTTAAATAGTTCAATAATTTAATTAACGTTTTAATTCAAAATGGCAACGGTAAGAAATAACAGTCTTGGAATTTTAAATAGTTCAACAATTAATTAACGTTTTAATTCAAAATGGCAACGGTAAGAAATAAATGTCCTGGAATTTTAAATAGTTCAATAATTTAATTAATGCTTTAATTTAAAATGGCAACGGTAAGAAATAAAATTTTGGAATTTAAAATAGTGCAATAATTTAATTAACGCTTTAATTTAAAATGGCAACTGAAAGAAATAAATGTCTTGGAATTTTAAAAGTGCAAAGAATTTAATTAACGTTTTAATTAATGTCTCAGCTATTTAACGTCGTACAATTACGCGGTTGGTCTTATTGTCTTCCTTAGAAAATTTCGAATCGAATGGTATTATGTTTGATTCTTTACGCTCAGCGGTTTTTGAGGAGTTCAAGCTTCAGACGGAATTTTAAATAGTTCAATAATTTAATTAACGCTTTAATTTAAAATGGCTACGGAAAGAAATAAAAGTCTTGGAATTTCAAATAGTTCAATAATTTAATTAACGTTTTAATTCAAAATGGCAACGGTAAGAAATAAAAGTCTTGGAATTTAAAATAGTGTAATAATTTAATTAACGCTTTAATTTAAAACGGCGACTGAAAGAAATAAATATCTTGGAATTTTAAATAGTTCAATAATTTAATTAACGTTTTGATTCAAAATGGCAACGGTAAGAAATAAAAGTCTTGGAATTTTAAATAGTTCAACTATTTAATTAACGCTTTAATTTAAAATGGCTACGGAAAGAAATAAAAGTCTTGGAATTTCAAATAGTTCAATAATTTAATTAACGTTTTAATTCAAAATGGCAACGGTAAGAAATAAAAGTCTTGGAATTTAAAATAGTGTAATAATTTAATTAACGCTTTAATTTAAAACGGCGACTGAAAGAAATAAATCTCTTGTAATTTTAAATAGTTCAATAATTTAATTAACGTTTTAATTCAAAATGGCAACGGTAAGAAATAACAGTCTTGGAATTTTTAAATAGTTCAACAATTAATTAACGTTTTAATTCAAAATGGCAACGGTAAGAAATAAATGTCCTGGAATTTTAAATAGTTCAATAATTTAATTAATGCTTTAATTTAAAATGGCAACGGTAAGAAATAAAATTTTGGAATTTAAAATAGTACAATAATTTAATTAACGCTTTAATTTAAAATGGCAACTGAAAGAAATAAATGTCTTGGAATTTTAAAAGTGCAAAGAATTTAATTAACGTTTTAATTAATATCTCAGCTATTTAACGTCGTACAATTACGCGGTTGGTCTTATTGTCTTCCTTAGAAAATTTCGAATCGAATGGTATTATGTTTGATTCTTTACGCTCAGCGGTTTTTGAGGAGTTCAAGCTTCAGACGGAATTTTAAATAGTTCAATAATTTAATTAACGCTTTAATTTAAAATGGCAACGGAAAGAAATAAATGTCTTGGAATTTTAAAAGTGCAAAGAATTTAATTAACGTTTTAATTAATATCTCAGCTAATTAACGTCGTACAATTACGCGGTTGGTCTTATTGTCTTCCTTAGAAAATTTCGAATCGAATGGTATTATGTTTGATTCTCTACGCTCAGCGGTTTTTGAGGAGTTCAAGCTTCAGACGGACAGACAGACAGACAGACGCGGACAGATTTTAATAGTAGTAATACTTGTTTGATAAAAACTCACAATATACACACAGTGCTCTTAGTGAAATAAATCAATTGTAATTAAATAATTCAGTTGTGATAAAATTAATCAATTATAATCAACTCTGCTATCTGACTGTTTATTGGGGAGCATCTCGAAATGTTTATTGCGTTACTGTAGAGACATAATGTCTCTACAGTTTCTATGGGGGTTTCTATGTTTCTGATGGGGGGAGGGGGGATTCTCAACCCTTTTTGGCTTGAGGCCTCCTTATTAACACTAAATATTTTCGCGCCCTCTCCTCATTGGTATAATACATTTAAAACATTCTACCATTTCAAGTCACTCATTTGAACTCAACCAATTAATGGATTTTGGCATTTTGTAGTTTTAAAGAGGCGATTAGTTTATTAATTTTCTAATATTTTTTTGCAAAATTATCACTAGAGGCTTAAAAAAAGCATATAAATACACATATGCAAAAGGAAAACGATATTATGACGCTACTACAAGTATTACAATAATTGATAAATCAATTTAAAAGAAATATATCAAGAATCCTTTTTAGTTTCAAATAGTCGCTACTAGTCGAGTCTTTTTTTTATATGACAGGAGTCTTATCTGTATTTCAGTTCGTTCCACATGCTCTTTGATTTTTAATATGTGGTTAATTTAAATCCATTGCTTATTAACTAACGATGGTGAAACTTTGTTAATATTACATTGCAGAGGGTTTTTTTAAAATTAAGTTTAACCTCGATTATTTCTTTTAGCTATGTAAATTTTACAGTATTATAAAAAAAAATTGAAAATAAAAGATTGAATTTTGTAGTTGTTCATTAAATTCTTACTGAATAAAAAAGAAAAACAATAGGAAGTTGTCATACTGCGCAGTTAAATGTTAATCTCTTTTTGTATGATTTTTAATTACAAAACACCACGTATAGAAGAATCGCACTTTACCTTCCTCAAAACAACATCAAAATCACTCAAACACAAAAATCCAATTTTCTTTCCATTTAGCAGCCAAAGTGGCGCTTTTTTATGCATTCCCTTTAATGTGTCCGTTGGTGGATTCAGATATCGAAGTGCCATGCAGTTCGAATAAACTGCAATTACCAGAAACTTAATTAGAGTGCGTTCAAACTTTGCTCACGCAGCAAACATAAATTTTCATTCGTTGGTGCTTGGTGCTCCCTGATTACAGAAAGCATCCTGCGATATGAAAATGTGGATCATTACGTTTTCATGAGAGTCGGTTATGAACTCATGAACGAGCGCCAGGTGTCTGTATCCATGCGCTGCTTCCTGAATCGAAGTTTCTTTCATGAATGTAAAGTAATCCAATGGATTCATTAGCTTTTATTGCTTTTGTCAAAGGCTGATTAGTGTAACTATTCATGCTGTTTACCGGTAGTTTTTACTAATTGTTTTTACTAATTGAGACAAAGTTGACTATGGATTTTTTTTTACCCGAAAAACTTCATTTCTTTATCAAAGAAATAACATTAGTTTATTTCATTATTATTGCGGTCAACTTATTTGCCGTTACCACAGCCTCTGAAATATCACAGATTCAGCAGCTATTGTTGCCTTTGTCAATGGTTATTCATAATGTTTCCGTGAAGTTGACTAATTGAGACAAAGTTGACTATGGATTTTTTTTTACCCGACCCTTCATTTCTTTGTCAAAGAAATAACATTAGTTTATTTCATTACTATTACGGTCAACTTATTTGCCGTTACCACAGTCTCTGAAATATTACAGATTCAGTAGCTATTGTTGCCTTTGTCAATGGTTATTCATAATGTTTTCCGTGAATTTTACTAATTGGGCAAACACCACTATAGGTATTTTTACACATCTTCATCTTTTAGGCTAAAAAACATCATTGAACTGGTATTACGGTTATAGCACGGGGGAACTAGAAGCGGAAACAAATACTTCAATTTGTAACAGGTAGTATCAGCAAGAAAGTTGGAAGTTCACCCACCATCTCTCTGCGGTCAAGCTATACCATCAATGTCACATGTATGAAATTTTCATGGCTATTTATAAGTTTATGTGAACATTTTAGTAACAAAAAACACAAAATGGAAGAAAGGAGCGTTGAGCGTCATATAATTACAATAACAATAACTGATTTTGTAGAAGTCAGAAGTAATAAATCCTTAATAATCTGACCAGTACTAAGTAAGAAGATATCATTAATTACTAACTTTTCTTTAAAATCAACAATGCAAGTACAAACAGTACGCATAAGGTATACCAGAAAGCAACTTACCTTGACACTGAACGTTACTACGGGCGGAGCCAATAAGAGCTCACAAGCAGTCAGCGAAGTCCTCTTATTTGCCAAGTAGGCTGTGACGTTTTATTTAGCTCGTTTTTCATAGGCTAACGGCACGCAAGCGTAATGCTGACGTCACGACGTTGTTGTCAAGAGACGTTGTATAGTATAGTAACTTCAAAATTCCGTTTAGCTTTGGTATATCATCTGGGGAGGATAATCTATTTTCTGTCAACGTGAGTAAATTTTGTGTTGAACCTATTGAAACTTATTGTGAAGTAAGAATGCTTAGATAAAAATATTATTATATAGCACTGATAATAAGCAGATATATTATAGAATATTAGCAGAACTTTATTATGGTTTGAGAACAGTTTTCATATGAACAAAAATGTTATAAAATTTCGTTGCACATTAAAAATAAATCCGAACAAGGTGATATTTACATATTAACAACGGGGCACGTTCACGCAAGCTCTTACTTCGTAAACGTGCTTTTGAAGATTTTTTGGGCCGTACTGTGTCAAACCTTTTTGGTATTTTCCGGCTATTTAGTTTTTCAAATCATCATGAGGTCTAATTGAGTAAGAGATTCGTTTCTAGTAGCTTAAACAATCATAGTTATATCTTCATGTCTAATCGGCTTTAATTTTAACGAGTATTCTGACCATTATAAATGTTCTTCATTTTATAAATGGTAAGAGATTATGTTCAAAGATGTCAAAATAATTAAAAAAAGATGCTATGTAAGTGAGACTGAGTAAACGTGCCCTGGGTACGGGGCACATTACTGCTTATATGACTACTTCTTTATAAGACCATAACGTCTAAAATTTCCTAAATTGAAACGTAAAAATGAGGAAACTTATTGGAAACAATCCGTGTAAATGTGCCCCGGTCTACCCTACTATGTATGAAGAAAGTATTAACTAGTAAATTCACAATAATAAATCCTTACAATGCTTAGTTAGAAAAGCTCATTATTTAGTGATTTCGCAATATTCTTAACTATGTCTAAAATAAACCGAGCATGAGCTAGTGCCTTTGCAATCTCAACAATACCCGGAAAAAAAAGCAATAACTATTGTGTTCAAAATTATCTTACTAATACCGAGGCTTCACTAGATAGCTTTTTCTACAGGCTGTTTCATTTGATCAAAATCCTTGGGATAAAAACAGTGGTCATTGTCTATCGAATTTTATGGTAACTAACCTTATATACAAATCAGATAATAAAAGACAAAATTAAAAGTTAATTTGTTGGCGACAATTTTACAATTTGGCATTCAATTCTATTTTAGTATATTTTAACATTATTTAATAGCTTGTTTTATTTATTGGTTTATTCTGCATTTTAGCGGCTTATTTTAATTAGTTAGCGAATATTTTTCATTTTAATTGATTCTAATTATTAATTAACTATGAAACGACACTAGTACCACAGAGCGATAAATGGCGAATCTATTCGCTAAGCGGGACAATACTACCAATGGGTTGCCATTGAACTTTTTAAAATTCAGTCCACAGTTCGCCATGATACAGTTGGTCGTATAAAACGTTTGGTTGCAAGCTTAACCTGAAAAGGGAATTTATTTCCCTAAAAAGCAGTACTAATAAGGCCTTTGGCATTAATTCACTGTGTACTCTACTTCAGTTAACTATATCAGTATTTTTTAACCCTTAAAGATAGGATAAACATCGCTTTTTACAGCAGAAATAATATGCTAATAAATTTAAACAAACATTTGGGTGGTCCTTGTTCAGCGCTCTGTATCGGGCAAATCTTCACCATTGATAATTTGAGTAATAAAACAGCCTGTATAAAACGCTATCTAGTGAAGCCTTGCTAATACTAAGAAAGCGTTAAGTAGTATCTCAATGTAAAATTTACAACTCTGTGACCAAGTTCGCATTAACTAGTAAGACAACACTAACGAGCTATGCATTAACTAGTTTCTTCCTAGTTATCTGAAGAATACTGAGCAGAAAAGGGCACTCTAAGACAGTCGAGCTTGTTTATTACGAGCCCTTCAACGAGGAACACATATGATTATAATTTTAAGTCTGCTGACTTCTAGCTTCGCTTATCCTCTCGTAGGAAAATATGTTAAACACTCCTAAATCAGCCAAAAGTTTGAGTGAGGAGTCACAAACCATCAGAACAAGACATGGCGGCAGCTTGAAAAAAAGGTGGTTTAGAAAATCAAATTGCGAATTACACTGTCGTTAAAACAAAGCGTAACTTCCAAGATACTTCCCCGAATATTGTATTTCGCTCAAATTCAAACTAAAGTAGATGAACAAAATAATAAAGGAGGCGAAAATATTAATAAATGAAAAAAAAAACAACAACAACAAGTTCAAATTGAACCCTCATCAATATATAGTCAATTTCTTTTGATTACAATATCACATGAAAGATATAATACGGATGTTCAAAGAAAACTAATGAACTTCTTTGACACTTCGCAAAAATAAAAAAAATTAAAAATTAAAAAAATGACACGACCAAATCAGGTATATTTGAATTTGTATGAACATTTTCATAAACAGGTTCTTACGAGCACTCTGTTATAACGAGCAAAGTAATGAGGTATCTTCTAGTGCAGTATAAGCAAGTTCGACTATGATTATATAATAATCGTGTTAAAACTAAGTTGGAATAAAGGATCAACTAGTATGAAGCTTTTATCGGATGATTCTTCATCCTAAAGCTCACAGTTCATTGCATTGATAAAGGGGTTATTTATAGCCCCGAAACACGTGTCTGCAGTATACCTGTGTATTTCTGCTTCTTTAACGTTGTATTTTTCTTCACATTTTTTGCACAAACGTATTTATTTTCTTGATCAACTAGTAATTTCACAGCTGTAATAACACTATTAAATAAGAAATAAGCATCGGCTAGTAACATCCCAAAAATCCTCACAATACTAGGTAGAATGTGCTACTATAAAATATATAGTATACGTGAGTGTGTGTGGGTGTTTTAAATCCATATACAGCAAATACTTTCTTCACTTATTTCTAAACTTCGTTTAAAATTAATATACAAGAGTCACTACTTATATCAGTTACTTTTTTGAAATTTTAACAGCAGAAAAGAAAAAGACAGCAATGTTCTAATAAAAAATTCTATTTTCGAGCGTTATTCCGAGAAAGAAGATTTTTTATGACTTACTCTAAATTTTCGGCAAATGTGAATCCCAAATTCCAGTCATTTTCTGCTAAAAGCGAAATGATATTGCCAGAAACTTAATTAGAAAAGCCTCAAACTTCTCACACGCCCCTCGCATAAATTTTCATTTGTTAAAACGCGCTTGCTCTGCGCTTGATTATGATTTAGGTCCAGCAATTTCAAGATTTAGTTATGTACAGCAAATAGCAATCGTCTTTAGAGGGTGTGTTTCTTGAGTCTAAAAAACCCGGCCTGAGCAGAGCAGTAAATAAAATACTTCCACTACAATTGTAACTCACATGCATCATTTTTATAGAAACACTGATTTTATATATATATATATATATATATATATATATATATATATATATATATATATATATATATATATATATATATATATATATATATATATATATACATTAGGGTGATTCAAAAATGTATGGAAAAAAATAAACTTTGTATTTTTGTGCGTCTTACCCTCTTATTTTATGCCACTATATACACTGATTATTTGTGCAAAATTTTGGAAAAATATATTAATATTTAGAGGTCGCTCAAACGCCTTGAAATTTCGTGATATTGACAAAAACGTGATCGTAAATGATATCTATAGAAAAAAGTAGCCTTTGTATTTTTGTGCGTCTTACCCTCTTATTTTGTGCCACTATATACACTGAATATTTGTGCATAATTTTGGCAAAATATATTAATATTTAGAGGTCGCTCAAACGCCTTGAAATTTCGTGATATTGACAAAAACGTGATCGTAAATGATATCTATAGAAAAAAGTAGACTTTGTATTTTTATTCGTCTTACCGTCTTATTTAGGCCCTTTATATACACTGAATTATTCGCCCAAAAATTTAGTAAACTATATTTACATTTAGGAGTACTTCAAATTTTGTGATAGTGGCACAAATGCGAACGTAGATAATAATAATAATAAAGTTACTTTATTGCTTTTTTATATCTCCGAAGAAAAAAAGCGTGCAATCACAAAATGAACTATATATCTGAAAAACCAATGAAATGCAGAAAAGTATGAAAAGGGTTGCCGGGAACCCAGCTCTTAGATATTCTTTCCCATTATCGATAAGAATGTGAAAGAAATCACATTCATATGTTACAAATACCTTTTGTTTGTCCAGCTGCAAGTTTGAACTGGTTGAGAAATATCCATAACTTGAAGCCATAAAGAATCTTTAACACAGATATAACACGAGGAACCACTCCTGGGACACGAAAACATACACCAAGAGAAGGTGCTCTGCTCAAGAAAATCGCACTAAGCTCTAGTATCTTCCTTAGACACTTCTTTTACATGGGTCACCAGAAGTTTACTTTGCGCAACTTCCATTACTAGTTGCACGTTGCTCTGAATGTGCTACCAACTTCTCAACCTCATCGTTCCTCACTGCAATTTTAAAATTAGAATGTTTTATTCTGGACTATGATTGCTAAAACCGCTTAAAAAGCAGTATTGCAGATCCAATGGCAGAGAATGGTTCCACGCAATTGCGTAAACATCGCATCTGACATTGTACGCAATCAAATACCCCAATTCTACTTATTTCTTGCTTTATCGGTTAAAATACCGAGAGACCAAGAGTAGAATAGATTTCGGTTGTAATACCACAGAAAACACAATGTCTAAAATATAATGGCGGAAAGCACAATATAAAAGTTGCTTCCCTAGTTTTTTTTCCCAAGTTCAAACATGCTCCAACTTTAGTACCGGCAATGCATGTCGTATTGAAACACATACCACGTACGAGCTCAGTAAGTTCCCATTTATCTAACTGGTTATCGTGTAGCAAAGTTTTCCGTAGCAATTTCAATGCCTGACTAACTTACTAGAACCCAGAAGTAAATCATCAATGCTTGTGGTCGTGATACTAATACTGGTATGAAACCAACCGATCCTCCTTCATTTTCCCAATATATTTTGCACAAGTGTTTCGTTCCAGTGAACTATTAAAGGAAGTCCTAGATTTAAACGACTTTTGTAAGTTAACGGCCAATTCAGAGCGAATAGTTTGCATTTACCGTTTTATGGACGTTGTCAAATACTCCCCATTTTGACCCATACTTTGTACTGTAGCAGCTACTATCAAAGTGGCTTTCTGTCACTTATACTGGGCCCTGTCTAGAGTGGATGCTAAGTGTTTTATCCAAATAAACTCATACACTTCAAACAACCGAAAAGAAAACAGAAACCACAGCCCGAGCTTGCAGCTGCATTTTCTACCCAAACTCAGGTAAGAGATAATGCAGCTTTGGAGCGGGGGGGGGGGGGTAGTTGTTATAACTCACTTTGAGCTATTATTTTATTGACTAATTACTTAGTAGAGTAAACTAACGTTTTAAGTTATTTCATTTTATATGAAGAATAATATTATTTCGGGTAATGAAGCTATATACTCCAACTCTCGAAATTGCTAATTTTCAACAGAATTCGATCGCGTTGAGCGACCTCTAAATATTATTCAATTGAGCTAAAATTTTACATACATCACATTCATGCATAGTGTAAAAAAAACTGCGGGGTAAGACCAGAGAAATTCAAAAAAAATTTTTTTTGAATCACCCTAATATACATATATATATATACGAGTTACCCGCAGCGGATTTGGCTGTGGTCCCGCAAGCTATGACGTCGTCAAATTTTGATTTTATTTATATGTATATACACATATATGGGGTATGTGTCCTGCGAATATAAGTTTTAAACGAAAAGTACCGAATAGATTTAAATTGAGAGGGAAGCACGAAACTTTAAATTAGCTTTTTTGTGTATTTGTGTGTAATTGTAATATTACAAAGTCAAAAAATCAAGCTTATGTGGTTAATGTGATTTATATCAAAATTATTAAACATCTTTAATTTTGCATCAAATATCAGTAAAATATAAAATTAATAACATATTGTCTATTTCAATATACACATATTGTGTATTTTGTAGTATTTTTTTTATTTTAAAATAAAATACATTTTTAATTTTTCTATAAGTCATGGGTACTTTTGAATTTCTTAACTAAAAAATTAACTTGTTATCTTTAGCTTAAAATCAAAAAAAAATTTCAACTTAACTTCAGTGAAATGTTCAGATCATCATTTGGAAAAAAAACAGCAGAAGATGAATTCATTCCCGAAAAACATTTTCTTTATTAACTTAATTATTAAAAATAAAATTAAGATTTTCTTCTTTAAAAAAGAAAAAAGAAACACGAGGTACTTAAATTACTTCCTTATGGTTAAATAAGAAGAAATGTCAATAAAAAAGCATAAAAATGTCACAGGTGTGTGTGACAAGTAATGCGAAATCTAATAAAGAAACTGAAATAATGTCATATGCATTCAGTATAATGTTTCTTAGGATCGTCCGCAAAATGCATTTTAGGGTAATTAAATTTTTACCCTGAATGTTAGATTTGATATTTCTTATTTCGACACATCTGTATTCATTCCTCTCATTGTGCCTTTCTCTTTTTTTTAATTTAAATGATATTTAATTTTATCTTTCGATTTTCGAAAATAATATAGCAATAAAAAACGTGTTCTCCAAAAGATAGAAAGCTAGTTTAGTTACTTATTGTTAGTGGGTTCTTAATTAATGAGATATTGGCATTTTATGAAATAATAAAGATCAGTTTCAATAGTGTTCATCCTCAAAACTTTAGGAACATTAGTGAAGTATTCATTTAGTTTTTTGCGAATATACATGAAATAAAAATTAGTGATATGAATAATAATAATGTCATAATAAGATTGGACAACATTATCATTAAGGTTTATAAATACATTTGTGCTAATGATGTAGAGAAAAATGCAACGTTAAGGAGGCACAAAAAAGCAGGGATACAGCAGACACGTGTTTCGGCGTTACAAAGAACGCCTTTTTCAATGCATAAAAGTTGTGATCTTATGGATGCACAGACATCCGACAAAAGCAACGGAAATAGAAGCGAACAGCTTAAAAAGCAAACAAAGCTGATTACCCGTATACCAAAAAAAAAAAAAAAAATTAAGCCTAAAAAGATCCAATGGGAAAATAAAGATTGAACTGAAGCTTTCCACCAGGTACTAAATGGAAAGAAAGAATTCGATTGGAGACACGATAAGCCAAAGAGCTAACACAATAAAAAAAAAAAAAACACCAAGCTAAAACTGTTAACCGCAAGAACAAAAAAGAGCAGAATTAAAGAAAGCGAATCGGTAAATGAAGAAAACAAAAAGGAAAATAAAGACAAGTAGAAAATACGAAAAATGCCAACAAAATCAGAGGAATAAATTAGAAAAGGAAAAGACAAAATTATACAAATGGACGCCAAATAGAAGAAATATAAGGTAAAGCATTGAGATCGTTAACTAAGTCAGAACTGTTTTCCAAAATATGGAAGGATTCCCAAAAATCAAGCTATGATGGGTTGGAGCATTTTTGGACAATTTGAAAAGAATTAAAATCGAAAGAATGATTCTTTTCCCAACAATGTCGCGCAATACTAGACTTATTCAATTGTTGTTTTTTCAAGTGATCTGGTGTTCCTTTAAGCGGAATTTCAAAGCACGTCGCGTTTGTCCGATATAAAATTAATTGCAATTGCAATCTCAATTGCAATCATTCTTTCGATTTTAATTCTTTTCAAATTGAAACTCCATCATATTGAGTTATTGAGACCCTTTTCTTTTTATATCCGACCACTCACATTTCATTTTATTTTGCATGAATGCTAAGCTGAGGGTTACTTTATCTTTTTCTCTTTATATTTTTCCTTAAAACCATTGTTGTCTATTATTTTCATTATACCCTACCTTATTTCGGGCGCTTGTTTGTTTTACTGTGCTAAGCGTCCATGCGCAGCTAATTTATTGACACACACTACCTCCAATGAATATAACTAGGATAAAATGGAAGATCTGTGAAGTCATTAATGCTCTAAATTCTTGAGCCTGTTTTACTGGTTCATATTATCATAGGGTACCCAAAATGTGATCAGTTGGACGCCTGCCGTCTGTTATACCTTTAACTGTTAGATCTCGAAATCCACTATTATTCACAATGCTCCAAATTTGCAGCCAAATCGCCAGAAATTCGTTTTTGGCAAACAGACAGAACCAATGATTTAAGCATCAAGTAATGATAACCAATATTCTTGGTTTGCAACTATCTTCCCTTTTACACGTTTTCTTCGGTTATTCATAAAAAAATTTTTAAAATGTAATGTGTCCGGGCCGTTGAGGATAATTTTAGTATGAAATGGTGGTGAAAAAAAAAGGTTGTGTAGTATTGTTTTATTGTATGCTATCTTCCGGAGATCATTTGTTGCATATAAATGTTAGGCTGAAACTGATTTTACCTCTTCTTCGTGTAGCCTAAAATATAGTCTCAGCAAAACCACCTTTGTATAAATCTTCTGGAAACTCAAGAAAATGTCGCGCATTTTACTGTTTCTTTATGATATGCGTCCATCTACTGTTAATTTGTTGATTATGAATGGTGAACTGTAACAGCATCAAAAATCGTGAGGCTATTATCCTAAATTCATCACAGCCAATTAAAAATTAGCAATATTCATATTAAGGGGTCTGCCTGCCTTAAAATGGCCATTTTTGCAGAAAAGATTGTTTTTTACTTTATTATATTTTTTTACGTAATAGATTTTTAGGACTCCAAAAAGGCTTCAATTTTGTTTCTACGATAATTATCAGCGAAGTTATAGTTAATTAAGTACACCGGAAGTGATATCGTAAGAACCGGAAGTTGAACTTAAAGATCCCAAAAATCATAAAGACCGGAAAAAAAAGAAAAGCTGTAAAAAAAGGAAATATATTGACAAGTACAATCAAAGAAAGTGTAAGAAAATACCATAGAATAGGTTTTCCTCAAAAATTTTCTAAATCTTTAATACCAGTAGACGAGAAATATTGAAATGCGTTTTCTGAGAAACTACTTTTTCCCAGATTTTCATTCACGTCAAATTTCATAACTTGGGAAGTTTTATATCTAGAGACCTGATTTTTCGGACAATGTTTATTACATTTGTAGTTATGTTTTGAACTATAATCTGGGCTCTATGTCAGTAATTAAAAAAATTACAGAGTTTTATCGGGGAAATATTGAAGGTTTTACAGTGGAAAATCGACGAACGTCAGTAAAGTTGGCATATTTCTTTTAAGTTTTGGACTATTGTATAACTTTTAGTTCACAACACATATTAGTAATGTAGTAACTTACACTAGAAAGTATTTTTCTATACATTGAGTTTAAATGAGTATAGAAAGTTTGGCGTAAATAGTAAAATTAGCTAATTTTTTGCTCAAATTCCCCAATTACTAAAAATTTTATCAGAAAAAAATGATTTTTTCTTTCAGTTTCCCATTTTTAATCACTTTTTAGTTGAAAAAATATGCATGGAGTCAATATTTGAATAATTTTAAAAAAAGTACTCCGAACGTAGGCAGAGTTTACAGAATGTATACAATACATGCGTTTTATGTTGACTTTTTATTTTTGCATTACAGTTATAGTTTTGAATAAATTCACTAATTTTCCCCCAAAGTTTTCATTGGAATACAAGAAATGGGATAACACATGATTTTATTTTATTTTAAATCAAAACGTGTAACTTAAAATATAAAATTCAAATAATTAAAAAAAATGGTCTCAATGGTGGAATGGTTAATAACAACTATTTATGTTTTTTATAGCATGAAACATTATTTAGTATAGTATATACAGTACATTTGATTCACAGAAACAAATTGTCTTAATTTTTCGATTAGCTTATTAAAAATATGACACTTGAATTCAGAAAAAAGTAAAAAATGTCCCCAATCTCAAAAATTTGAAACTTTATTACTAACAAGTGAAAGTACTTCTTACAATACAATCTCTTACACACTTAATTTGAATCGACTTTCTTTTTTTTTTCACCAGCATCTCTGTTTCCACCAGTGATGCAATTCAATTTATTTTGATGTTTAAAACGCGAAAAAAGATAATTGGATGCTGTCATAACCCGATCGTCTTTCTTATTCTAAATATCATTTAAAACATCCACGCAAGGGGATCGAATAATTTCAATAGAAAACTCGAAATTGGGGTGGTTCAGAAATTATTTAAAGAGTGCGTACCTCGTTTCTTGCGTATTGTCTGGCTCTGCCTTGTCAGAAACAGGTGCTATTCGGCGATATTTTAGTTGATTTTTTTTCTCCCTTCGTTCCTAATTATGTGATTGAACTTTAAGAAGATTTGGCTCTCTTAAAAGATGTGAAGAAACGGATTTTTTAAAGAATTTGAGAAAAGGAAAATCATGCATGCGTTTGTGAAAGTTTTTCTTGTGTTTTAAATGGAACTCGTTTTATTTTTCTAAAGGTGCTATTTGCGATTTTCTTCCTTTTTTTTTGAAATGAAATATTAATTATTTGAAGATAATTATAATCAAAGTTAAAGTTCTAAAGAGGACGACTTTTTAACCAAACATTTTTTCTCACTATATTTAAAGAAATGCACGTACAATGGTTCAAAAAAACTTAAAATCCCAAAATAAAAAAAAACAGCAACTATTGAAATAAGTAAATAAATAAGAAAGTAAACAAATAATCAGAATAATTATTTAATTTTTCAAAACTATCTATATGCATAAGCAAAGCATTGTGCATTTTTCCGAAAATAGTGAATGATAGAGATGATGATCATCAAAGGGAAGAGAGAACCTCTAGTTTTAAAAAAAAGAAAATGAGTGAAGTAGTAATTAGTAAATATAAAAAACAAAACATATTAACAAGATTATAGTTTCTACCACGCTTGCATTACTACTGAACCTACATAAAAAAGAAAAAAAAAATAAGCAAATGGCAAAACATAGTGATAACTTTTGAAAAAAAAAAAAACACTTCTAGAAAAAACACGTTTATAATATGCAATAGAACCAATTCGGTTGTTACATACGTATTTATATAGGATTCTAAACCCTCACCTAATATTGAGACTTTTAGAGCTTGTGCTCCATGGGCGAAATATTATTCAAAACATTGAGCTAGTACGTAATTATACGACAAACTTTCTTCTATATTTATCTTATTAGTTCTTAGATCTAAGGATCAACCGCTCATGTAATCGCTCACTCACAATTTTTGCAATAGGTTTGTTAATTTATTGTTAATCATTATTCTTCTTATTAATATCATTAATTATACCATTCTTTATTTTTATTGATTTACATTTTTTATTCTTGTTACTACTAAATAGTTAATCAACGATTTAGTGTTTACATTGTGATTACGAACAGAAAAAAGCATACACTGTGTTTTTATTTAATAAAAAATGTGAAGTTTAATATCCATTTAAAATGCATTATCATGCTCTATATGAAGTTTCAAATCAATAAATAATAAGAATATTATCTTATATAAAAAAACATTTCTTGTGCAAAATTTTAAAATGTGACATTAAGTTATACATTTAGGAAAATATATGTTCTTAATGACACAATTACATCTCCGACTAATTAATTCAGTATCGATCTAAACATCTTTAATGTAATCGGTCTATTCGTATGTGTTTTATACTAAAGAGAGTTGCGTAGATATATGATGCTTGTCCTGCTTTTTTTTATCATGTTCACATGTGTTCTAGGTTTGCTCGCACGTGCTCCCTACCCCCGCCATAAAGCACATGTGAATAATTAAAGGTACAATTAAAATGCAATATAGTAAAGTAATATACATATTTTTGCATCTCAAAAAAATTCCAAAGCGTAAAGGAAAGACATTTTAATGTTGGGGACGTTTTGCGTTGAACAATTGATATTAATTTTGGAAAAAGAAAAGAAAGAAATAGTTAAAATCGTTCACATGGCTCCTCCCTCTTCCCTATATTTGTTTAGTTTAAAATATTAAAATCCCTATTTTAGAAAATATATGTATTTTCTACAATTACATGAAATTACAAGCAAACATACTATTTCCAATAACAAGTCTCACTTCCTGTTTCTTAAAGCACTCTTTTTTATCCTGACTAAGACTAAAACTTTCGCGTTTAGATTTTAATTACTCCCCACGTTTGTAAAGAAGTTTTAAACGCATTTTTTAACCCACCTTTATTATAGATTAAAAAAAAAAATCTTGTCTCAAACACCTGGGTTTTTCTCATTTTCCACCGTTCAGTCAGCTTTAGATTTGCATATTATTATTGTAAATAGTTTAACTTTCTTTTTATTTCTCAAAGTGGTGATACTTTAAAATATTAAATAAATTTTATAATTACTTTCCAACAGATATCTCTTAAGCGTATTTTTGCGAGTCGAATAATTTTACGATTGTTAAAGGCTTAGCAAAATAATTAAAATTATTGAAAAATTCCGTCTTAGAAGATGACTTTTTTCGCACTATTTATTTTGTGACAAATTCCGAATTGTGAATTTCAAAATATATGTTTGTTTCCATTTAAATATACTCAAATGGTTAACCGTAAAATATTACTTTCAATTTATTATTCTGAAGATGCTATCCTCAACCTAAAAAAGAGAAACTGTGCTACTCTTAACTATTCTATTTTTTAAATGCAAAAAATATTTGACGGGTGATTTTGTTGTCATAGATCATTTCATATTTGAAATTAATAATAGTTATTTTTGTCTTCTAGTAATCTTCAAATAATCGTTAGTAACTTTGCTGTGCGCATGTTTTCTTCGAAGAAAGAAGCATACATACATAGATGGTGATATGCAAAAATGACTTATCCAGCAAATTTTTTAAAAAATTATCTGTTTAGCCTGGTAGATAAATTGATATACTATAGGATGCAAAAAAATGATTTAAGTCAAATTCTATATTACAATGCAATATAGTGAAAAAAGATCACCTCAATTTCAAGAGACTGTGCATTGTATTGAAAGCAAATATGAGTAGGTAGAAAAATGATATTTGTCGGTTAAGAAAATCCATTCAACCCGTTTTTGTAGATGTAACTACCTTTTTTGGGGTAGCAATGGTTATAATATTAAATTAAAATTAATTTTCGTTTTTTGTTTACGTTTGAAAGTTTACATCTGTGTTCACCATTAAATGAAATGTAAGTGATACTAATTCTTATTATTATTGCATTTATTTGACGTTTTAATATCGCATAAGTGCATGCTTTTTAAGTTTCACCACATTCCAATAAAATATGTAGTAGCTGCTTAACATGATTCTTTAAATATGATTTGACGGTATTCAAAAACAAGTTAACTCTAATTGTATGCTAATATCAATATTCACATCGAAAACCACTGTAACATATTTCATTAATTCCACACTTTGAAATAGTAATCCTCAAAATGTATGACCATGATTTTCTGATTTCCAACATTGAGTCAACATTGGGTCCAACATTGAATTCAATTTACTCTTAAGTACTGCTAGATGACTTGACACAGTTTTGCACTACACCGTCCATATCTTACGATGTTGCAGTAGTAAAACCAGCCGAATCCACTACATTTCAGAGGTTATTTTTATTCATAATTCCACTCTTCTTGAAAGATACCATCACGTTTCAAAGCAGTTTGGAGTCAATTTCTCTAACTCCTGTTGAAAATTAGCTGCCGTAAACTTGACTCATTTCAAAATCATCTCATTTCATGCTTTTAATGAACAGACAATGCATAAACGAATATTACAACAATACCATAATAAATTGCTTCTTGTAAATTATTCAACTGTTTCACTTCGCATTAAATTCATATACTTTCGATTGCCGGGCATTTTGTCTAGTTGTCAGAAAAGTCTGATTGAGGATGGAAAGATTCTGGTTCAAATCCCGGCTTGAGCATGGATGTATTTTCTCTCTCCTGTCCTTGTCCTTTCATTGGGTGACTGTCTTGTCGTGCTGTGAATGGTTACCTACCTTAAAAACGCATGTGTATACCGTGGAAGTCGGACTTCTCTCCAAATTACGGTACAGTTGGAAAAGTGAAGAAGGGAACTACTTTGATATACCCTCCCCCCCCCCCCTTTCGGAAATTTGACGACTTTTTTTTCTCGCCAAGGAAAATAATTGTTTTTGTTGTTGCTACAAAAAATTTATTGCCAAAAAACTTTTTAAAAAAACTCAAAAAAAGCACAATATACAAGAAATACTAAACTTGGCAACAACAAAAACCTAAAAGCTGAAAAAACCTAAATTGGCAACACCAAAATAAGAAACAGTAACCCTAAAAAGTCCGTAAAGGAGTGCCAGATTTGGCGAGCAATTTTTTTTTTTTTTTTGGGGGGGGGGGTATATCAAAGTTATACTGTAAAGCAGAAAGCCCCAAACTGTCAGCCTAGCACAAGACAACGATAACAATAACGAGAATTCAACTGAAATTTAAAAGCAACTCCATTTTGATAAGTACCGATTTGTTTCCAAACTAGCCTAATCCAAATTATTTTTATCTGTGAATAGCTAGAAAGTTTAATAAAAAGCTCCATTCAGAACAAAATGAGCCTACTTTACCGTATATTAACTTCGATATTCTAGTATCTGACCAATACTCTCTTCATTATTTAAGACTGCAAACGCATGTTCTTTGCCAAGACTTTCGAACAAAAGAAAAAAAGAAATTGACACTTAACTAAAAAATTATTAGTAGAAATAAGTCCTTTGAATACTTTAAACTTGGAAGAAATTTTCTCAAATCATTGAGTTAACCCATTTATGCCCAAGTTTTTTAAACATTTTCTTTAATTTTTTTTTGCTTAAAACTATTACTTGGAATGGTTTGCAAACATTTTAGGCTTAAAATAGTTCACCGCTGCCATATTTATCAAGTTTTTTAACGTCCTGTTTATGGGATATTTTGCAGATATGTGAGCAAAATACGACCTTACTTGACCTTACTTTTGCAAAGTAACATTATAGAACGCATCTGTGATCAATTTTAAGCAAATCATTTTAAAATTGTTTGCTATTATGAAAAAAAAGGTCGCAAAAAAACTTACTTTCTGTGACTAGACATGCTGGATTGTTGCTTGACTGATTTGAAAATAGCTGTCAATAAATAAATTCTGATGTCCAAATAGTGGCTCTAACTGGTTTTCTCAAGAAGAAGGACTTGTGTATTTAACTTGTGAAAAACAGCTTTAGTAAAATGATATGCTCATAACATTTTTTTGTATGCAGTAACTAACAAGCGTCCCGTTTTTAGGACACTGGGCATAAATGGGTAAAGTACGGGATCAAGGTGCCTTCTCTGAGATCTTTGAAATGAGAATAAGTTTGTTCACTACAAAATAATTGTGGGGGACACGTGTTTTGAACTGTTTAAAATTGAACGAAAAACTGCTCAAAACAAATAGTCAAACACGGGAATGAACACTTGCCGAGATATTTCGAAGAAAACAGTTTCTCAAACTAGAATGTTCATTCACAAGCTATTGAAGGGGGGGGGGGGAATGGATTGAAAAACACATCATTAGCCCATCTAAAAATCCTACTTTCCAGTTTTCAATTTTAATTTTATTATAATTATGTTATTATTTTATTTATTTTTGACTTTTCTTTGGACTTTGCAATATTTTTAAGACGCATCAAGCCACGTTTAGTGAGTTTCCCTTCTTGAATGTTAAAAATATCCTAATTTAAAGAAAAAAAAAACAGTAAAATTAAATATATACAAACAACCCCCGATCATTTTTCGTGATACGAAGAAAATCCATCTAAAAACTTTTTATTTTAAACAGATTAGTACTAAATTCAGAAGCGTAAAGGAACAAAGTCATATAGTTATCTAACACTAATGTACCAATTAACAGAAAAAAAACCCTGGTTTTATTGAAAGAAAAATCATGTAATTGAAATAAATATATAAATACATATATATATATATATATATATATAAAATCCTGTTTATATAAAATAATTAAATACTTCAATGACTAACGTAATGAATAGGATTAACTTACCTTATTCTTCTAAAAGTAAAACAGTAAAGCAAAATTCAGTCATTAGGATACATTAACGCAATTATATATGATCAAACATTTTCTTTCAGCAATCCATTTTCAGTTTGAATAAATGCAAAAATAAGCAAAATTTGTCTTTAATGTAGTTGAAATAACTTGAAAAATGAATAATTTCAGAAGCTCTTTACTTCAATAGTACTAATAAATTCACTATGTTTTCTTGTTTATGAATTATTAGGGTGATTCAGAAATGCATGGAAAAAAAAAACTTTCTATTTTTGTGGGTCTTACCCTCTTATTTTTTGCCACTATATGCACTGATTATTTGTGCAAAATTTTGACAAAATATATTAATATTTAGAGGTCGCTCAAACGCCTTGAAATTTCGTGAAATCGACAAAAACGTGAACGTAAATGAGATATATGGAAAAAAGTAGCCTTTGTATTTTTGTTCATCTTATCTTATTTAGGCCTTTATATACACTGAATTATTTGCCCAGAATTTTAGTAAACTATATTTACATTTAGGAGTAGGGTGAGTTCGGATAAGTGCGTCCACGGGGTAAGTGCGTCCACTGGGAATCATATGAACACTGTTCTGAAATGGCTTCTGCAACACATCGACTATGTTAGATAACTGTCTAATCATAATTTCAATAGGTAGAATTCAGGCCTGGATTCAATAGACGAAACACAATCAGAGACAAATTAAATGTCTTAGAAAAAACTCTAAAGTAAAGATTGAGAAGATTTTGTTTCAGTTTCTCTTGTAGTCATACTAAGCAATTGAAGTCAAGAAATGCAAGTTGTTTCTTTTGAGAAATAGCTACTAATAACATACATGGGGTATTTTGATCAAATACTCTAACTAAAATTTGTTTATATGACGGTACGCACTTTCCCTTTCTTTAAAGTAAGGTGGGGGTAAGTGCGTACCACTATCATGAGGTATATGCGTACTATTATTCGGAGCAAGTGCGTACCATTATGATGAGACAAGTTTGTACCATTACGTGGAAAATCCGACTCCCGTAATTCACCTTTAATTTTGCTTATAACTCTTTTATAAGCCGATTATAAATCCGACGTCATTTTCATCAAGTATTTATATTTACATTGAATGCGGCGTAAGATTTCAATTTTATTCATTATCTCTGAAATATATTGGCTTTTAAGTATCAGTTAGTACATTTTTCGTTGAAAATAGCGATCATAAGCTATACTTAATTTAAACCAGAATCACAAATTAAGCAATGAAATTAAGTGAAACACTTAATGAGGAACCAACTGATTCAAAAAACGAAGGTGAAATAATGAGTAAATTATATTTAAGAAAATTAAGAACACCTTGTAAAAAACTATTTCAATGTACAAGAAAAAAAAGTACAAGTATCATATCATGATCAATTATTTATTTAATTTTTTTTGCTCTTTATTTTGTGTTTTTTCTTACTGCTGCTGATTCTAATAAGAAAAATATTAAAACCGTATTTATTCAAAAAAAAAAAAAACGAATTGTTCACTCAGGTCACCTAACGATCTACCATACAAATAGAATTAAAGAAAATCACAGGGGTACGCACTTACAACAACGCTATTGGAAGCACATATCTCATTTTACATTTAAGAAGGGGTAAGTGCGAACCCTGGCTTAAACACAGACTGATTAATGTATTAAACCAAAATAAACTATGTAGACTATAAGTGATCATTACTAAATAAAAACAACTTACATTTGCTCACTTGGTCTTATTAAAAGGACAAAGGAAGAATCACAGACACAACTCTCTCAAACTTCAAATCATAGTTGTTCGTAAGACACGTGGGATATCACTGATTGCGTTTCATCCATGCAAGCAAGTGCTGATCTCTAGTATTAGGAATTATCCCAAGGCAACTACCTAACATATTTAATCTGTGCCAGATGTTTTTTTCTGCTCATATTCACATAATTTAAGGTGGACGCACTTACCCCGCTAGGTAGGGAAAGTGCGTACCTTAGAATAGGTGTCATAAACTAGGTCATAAAACCTATGCTTATAGTTTATTTGACACATTACATGCTTGAACATCTTAGTAAAGGATATGGAAAGAAAACTAAAAAAAAATTGTGAGTGTACAAGATTTTTCAACAGAGCAGCATCCTTGAGAACATGAACTTTGAAAAAAAGGGTACGCACTTACCAGAACTCACCCTACTTCAAATTTTGTGATAGTGGCATAAGTGCGAACGTAAATAATAACAATTAAGTTACTTTATTGCTTTTTTATATCTCTGAAGAAAAAAAGCGTGCAATCACAAAATGAACTATATATCTGAAAAACCAATGAAATGCAGAAAAGAATGAAAACTAATCAAATACGGAAAAAATATAAGAAACAATTTAAATACATTAAGTATATAGTAATTCGCTCATTAATTCTTGGAATACTTTTTAAGGTTACTTTTTTACAACTTTGAAACCTTTTTTGTGTTTCTATACCACTTGAAGAAGACACTGTCTTTGTTTTTGTCGTTAGTGATAGTCTTAACAAATGCTTCAATAAGGGCCACGCCAGCTCCGTATTGTCGTTTACAATCCTCAGTTTCTTTGGTAGTACAAAGCCTTGTTGGTAGCTATCTTGAAGATTCCAATACTCAGGATCAAACAGCTGATATATTTTGAGTTTCTTCTTTACATAAATAAGGACGCTGAAAATGTTCCAAATCATTTCTTAGTGCTTGCATGAAAAGGGTTGCTGGGAGCCCAGCTCTTAGATATTCTTTCCCATTAACGATAAGAATGTGAAAAAAATCACATTCATATGTTACGAATACCATTTCTTTGTCCGGCTGCAAGTTTGAACTGGTTGTGAAACATCCATAACTTAAAGCCATAACGAATCTTTGACACAGATATAACACGAGGAACCGCTCCTGGGACACGAAAACATACACCAAGAGAAGGTGCTCCGCTCAAGAAAATCGCACTAAGCTCTAGTATCTTCCTTGCACACTTCTTTTGCATGGGTCATCAGAAGTTGACTTTGCGCAACTTCCATTAGTAGTTGCACGTTGCTCTGAGTTGGCTACCAACTCCTCAACCTCATCGTTTCTCACTCCAGGTTTAAAATTAGAATGTTTTATCCTTGACTATGATTGCTGAAACCGCTTAAAAAGCAGTATTGTAGATCCAATGGCAGTGGATGGTTCCACGCAATTGCGTGAACACCGCATTTGACATTGCACGCAATCAAATACCCCAATTCTACCTATTTCTTGGTTTATCGGTTAAAATACCGAGAGACCAAGACTAGAATAGACTTCGGTTGTAATACCACAGAAAACACAATGTCTAAAATATAATGGCGGAAAGCACAATATAAAAGTTGCTTCCCTAGTTTTTTTCCCCAAGTTCAAACATGCTCCAACTTTAGTACCGGCACTGCATGTCGTATCGAAACACATATCACGTACGAGCTCAGTAAGTTTCCATTTATCTAACTGGTTATCGTACAGCAGCATTTGCCGTAGCAATTCCAGTGCCTGACTAACTTACTAGAACCCAGAAGTAAATCATCAATGCTTGTGGTCCTGATGCTAATACTGGTATGAAACCCGCTGATCCTCCTTCATTTTCCCAATATATTTTGCATAAGTGTTTCATTCCAGTGAACTACTATTAAAGGAAGTCATAGATTTAAACGACTTTTGTAAGTTAACGGCCGATTCAGAGCGAATAGTTTGCCTTTACCGCTTTATGGACGCTGTCAAATCCTCCCCATTTTGACCCATACTTTGTACTGTAGCATCTACTATCAAAGTGGCTTTCTGTCACTTATATTAAGCCCTGTCTAGAGTGGATGCTAGGTGTTTTAGCCGAATAAACTCATACACCTCAAACAACCGAAAAGAAAACAGAAACCACAGCCCGAGCTTGCAGCTGCATTTTCTACCCAAACTCTGGTAAGAGATGATACAGCTTTGGAGCGGGGAGGGGGGGTCGCTACAACTCACTTTGAGCTATTATTTTATTGACTAATTACTTAGTAGAGTAAACTAACATTTTAAATTATTCCATTTTATATGAAGAATAATATTATTTCGGGTAATGAAGTTATATACTCCAACTCTCGAAATTGCTAATTTTCAACAAAATTCGATCGCGTTGAGCGACCTCTAAATATTATTCAATTGAGCTAAAATTTTACGTACATCACATTCATGAATAGTGTAAAAAAACTGCGGGGTAAGACCAAAGAAATTCAAAAAAAAAAAAAAAAAAATTTGAATCACCCTAATGAATTATTGTTCAATAGCACAAACTTAGACAAGTAGCATAGTATTTATAATTAAAAGAAATACACGTATGTGTAAGATATAGATCTTCTACTTGCTGTAAATAACTACGAGGATTTTTTTTTTTTTGTGGAAACCATTCGTTTTTAATGATAAACTAGGATGTAAACAAAAATTAACCAAAAATCATATAATTATTTCCTTTTTAGACTATTAAAACTATCATGCTCTTTACAGTTCTTAAAATAATTTAAAATCGTGAAGGAAAAAACTACATATAATACTATCATTCTGTGATTTTAATAACATTAGAATTTGAGGAATAGCTTGTGGCTGTTTTAATATGGTGATTAAAAAACAAAAAATCTGTTAATGTCAACATACTCCGCTGATTTTTAACATTCATAGTAATGAAGGCGGCGAAAATAACCAATGATACTGATTCTCCACTGCCAAATTTTTACACTAACATGTACAAAAACATGCACTATATAACACTTGCGACAATCTATTTCGACATTGAATTTTCACTGCAATATCCAGATTTTACGATATTAGCATTATGAGACGGACACAAATAATGGCTCGTTCAAAATTTTCTAGTTGACTGCATAGAGATTGATAAAATTCTGATGCCTGTGCATCCACAAGCTCAAAATTTTTTGCATTGAAAAAGGCATTCCTTGTAACGCCGAAACACGTGTCTGCAGTATCCCTGCTTATTTGTGCCTCCTTAACGTTGTATTTTTCTCAACATTCTATTAATTTCTCGAGGAGTACAGTTGGAGTAAAAGTCGACGCTCGTTATAACGACCACACGTTATAAAGACCATCCTAATTTAATGACCGGTGAGAAAACCCCCCAACTGTATCCCAATATACTCTATGTTCTACCTCTTATAGCGACCCTCGTTATAAAGACCGTTTTCTGTAGTATGGAGATTGTATGGAGCACATGGAGCACATTGTATGTAATTTTGGTTTGAATTTTGGTTTCTTTTCTTTTGAAATTTAGGAGTTATTCTAAAATTTTTGACTTCGGATTAGGATGTTTTTACTATAGCTAGCAATAAGTTAATATAGAAAAATCTATCCTTTATCCAAACAACTCCAGATTTTCATTAGAAAAATTTAAATGAAATTTAAATGAGAAAAAAAAAATTGAAGTTATCACGAGCAATCAAATATTTTAATTTAATTAAGTTTTGATTGGTTTTTACAAAGCTATAAAAAATAACAACAATTATTCCTGATTATGTTACTGTTCAAAGGTATTTCTTTTGTAAAAGAAATATTACATTTTAATTTATATAATATAATATACTAGCGGTACCCGCACGGCTTTGCCCGTGGTATAAAATTAAAAGTTCATTTGTAAAAAAATGATATAGCAGAAAAAATACTCTATTTTAGTTATAATTCAACTATAATTCCTTCAAAGTATGATATAAAAATTTGATATGGACCCTACACTACTTCCTTTTACGTGTAAATTTCTTAGTAGATGCCTTAAGTGCTAAAATAGTGCTTGAAGTGAGTAAGATAACAATTCAAACATTTGCGTCCCTAGTTTGCCACGAAACAATGCAAAAAAATGTTTTACAATGATTAATCTCCTAAATATCGCCGAGTTTAACATCATTCAGTAGATTTTTCGCAAAATATCGCCAATAGCGCCAAATTGAACCCAAAAAAAATTTTTTTTCGCTAAATTTATTGCCAACTTGGCGATATGTCGCCAAATTGGCGTCAAACACTTGGTGACCAAAAGCTTGGCGAGATATCGCCAAGTGGTCGCGCCAATTCATATCACTTTGGTCTGCATTGAAAGCCCTGATTACCCCATAAAAGGGGTAAATCACCCCCTTGGGGACATTCGAATGCAACCCCAAAGATAGGTGCACAAAAATAAGCCAAAAGAAAAAATAAGAAAAATTTTGTTGCTCACAGAAACCAACAGAAATCTTACCAAAGTTTAAAAGAAGAAGAAAGTTTTCTTTCCTAACTTCAAAAGCAAAATAATCCATTTTCCGAAATGACATACTTTAGAAAGAACGTTGCAATATCGCAATAAGATAGAAGTAAATATACTGAAATAGAATTGAATGCCAAATTGTAAAAAAGTCGCCAAAAAATTAATTTTTAATATTGTCTTTCATTATTTATTAAATGCAATTATTGCTGCAAATTACAGTCCAATAATAAATAATCACATTGCAAAAGTATATTTGGAGCAATTTTTTCTTTTAAACTCAACTTATCCTAAAAATTTTAAGTATTAGTCATAGAAATTTCGTGCATTATTCTTCACAATGATAATAAAAACAATAAACATCGACAAAGATCAACCAGCAAACGATAAATTAAAAGCTAAATTCGTTCACTCAAGCCATTTGGATTGTTACAAAAACAAATACATTTTTAAAATTATTAAGGGAAAAAGAACGAAATAAAAACGTAACCATGGTAACAACATGAAAAGTTGATTTCCGTTGATAAAATAATTCATTTCATCTCTATTTTCAAACAAATTTTATTCGCGAGCAAAGCCATTTTAGAATCGTTTGGCTTGCTTTACTGAAGGTAAGCCTTGAATTTCAGGATTCTAAAAACAATTGTTACAGCTCTCCTGATGATCGTAGAAACTTCGAAAAAACGTCATTTTGTGCAGAAAATTTCAAGCTTTCGAATGACATAAGACTTGAAAATGTGTATGGAATATTTCTTCCCTATTTTATCGAATTTCCGCTAAGAATTCGAATAGAAAAAGAACGAAATGGAATTTTCGAAAAATCGCTTCGAGGTGCAAAACTACATGCTACAAACTAATTTTGTACCAAGTGGCATGAAAATCGACCGAACGGTTTTGGCGCTACGCGCGTAACAGACAGACAGAAGGAAAGACAGAGAGACAAACTTTCAGCTTTATTATTAGTAGAAGAATAGAATAGAATATATGTAAAAGAAAACTTGAAGGAAAAGAAAACATAATTCAGTTGCTTTTAATGAGGATGTTATGAAAAGTAGGAAAAATAAACAACTATTTCTAACAACTTAGACATGCAATTTGTTTTTAAAAATCGTAAAAGTATAAGGTAATATCAATAATAAAAAAAAAAGTTTAAAAAGACAGATTTTAGAGATAAAAAATACTACGTGGCATGTTCATCACATAATAATGTCATTACTAGCTGCGAGGGCAACTAGATTAGCTTCCTGGCGGCATGTTGATGCATAATGTCCCCCCGCCACCCAACTCTTACCTCATTCTATTGTGATATTATTTGATATAATTCAATTTTCATAAGATTTTAAGACATACTACGTACGTGGCCCACTAATGCCCAAGCAGCTAGCTGCGTGGCCCGGCGTTGCACGGGCGCTTCTCGCCTTTATAGTAGCAAAGAATGTTTCAAGAAACTACTCGCCGCCAAGGCGGCTCGCTAACAGGCGCTTCACGCCTTCACTTTTTTCCTGCATCAAAAAAATCATTCGAATAATGAGATGCTTCGCGCCTTCAAAATGGTGAGGATAGTTACAGCAAGTTCTGCTCGCTCAAGGGAAAGAAGCAGACATAGATACTCAGTTTTCAATATAAGTAGATGGCTTTTCAACAAATGAATGTTTCAAAATATTACAAGTAGCTAGCGATAAAAATACTATGTAAGTCGCCCGCTTATGAGTTTCGTGTTTGATTTAGTTAAGCCTTCATTCAAAATTATCATTATCATTGTTATTACTGATTCATAGCAACGACGTTTCGCAATGCAACAATGGATTTCATATTTAATCATTTATTAGGCTTAATCGCTGTAAATTTGAATACTTATTAATTGATATCTTCGCTAATTAAAATCGTATGATTATATAAATTGAAACTAATGAAGCCTGAAAAATTACCTATCTATCGGTACCTGGTTCGACTTTCAGCTCATTGGAATTCAGGAGAAAGAAGCGTGACATAGAAAGAAAGATAGTTAGAAAGAAAGTTAGAAAGGTACTCAGTTTTTAATATAAGTAGACTAGCTGCCAGGGCAGCTAGATTAGCTTCCTGCGGCATGTTGATGCATAACGTCCTCCCTCTCTAACTTTTACCTCATTCTGAAGTTATATTATTTGATAGAATTTAATGTTCATTCGATTTCAAGACATACCACGCACGTGGCCCGGCGTTGCACGGCACTTCATGCCTTTAAAGTAGTGAGGAAATTTTCAAGAAACTACTCCCCGCCAAGGCGGCTCGCTAACAGGCGCTTCACGCATTTTACTTTTTTCCTATATAAAAAATCATTCGAATTATTGAGATGCTACGCGCCTTCAAGATGGTGAGGAGAGTTTCAGTAAGTTCAGCTCGCTCAAAGAAAAAAAGCAGACGTAGACACTCAGTTTTTAATATAAGTAGATGGCTTTTCAACAAATGAATGTTTCAAAATATTACAAGTAGCTAGCGATAAAAATTCTACGTAAGTGGCCCGCTTATGAGTTTCGTGTTTGATTTAGTTAAGTCTTCATTCAAAATTCTCATTATCATTGTTATCACTGTTTCATAGCAACGACGGTTTGCAAGAATGGATTTCATATTTAATCATTTATTAGGCTTAATCGCTTTAAACTTGACTACTTATTAATTGATATCTTCGCTAATTAAAATCGTATAATTATATAGATTGAAACTAATGAAGCCTGAAAAATTACCTATCTATCGGTACCTGGTTCGACTTTCAGTTCATTAGCGTTCAGGAGAAAGAAGCGTGACATAGATAGAATGAAAGATAGAAAGAAAGATACTCAGTTTTTAATATAAGTAGATAACAGTTTCTTGTAATAAAGCAGGAATAATCATTTTGAATGAGTGTAAATACATGTTTAAACTTTATTTTACTTCTGTAAGTTTGATTTAATATCTGCAGGAATAATTTCAAAATTAATATAGATTTAATAAAAAAACCTTTCTAATGGGATTTAGAAAAAAAGAGTAAAACACATCCACTTAAATTGTTTATTGTTTACAGAGAAATAACTAGTGCTATAGTTTTATTTGTTCATAATTGGTTAATTCTACTCGAGAAGTGAGAATCACTAATTCTGGTGTGAATCTTGGTGCTGGAAACACAATCATTCTATTACTGTAAAATACATAACTAAGATATTTCTGCTCTCAAATGTTTTCTTTTTCAATCCTGTCTACTTGTTTACACATCTATCTGACTGACCTTATTTCTGTCTGTCTATCTATCTCTATAACTATCTATCCACCTTTCAACTTATCTATATGTCTGTCTTTAAGTGTGTTTGTCTGTTGGCTATCTATCTATCTATCTATTTATGTATCTGTCTATCTATGTATCTACATGTTTTTCAGTCTATCTATCTGACTGTTTTTCTTTCTCTTTTTATTTATATATCTGTTGGTATGTATCTATCTATCTGTCTGTATACTTGTTTGACTATCAGTTTTTTTTATCTATTTTTTCTTGGTTCTATCCATCTCTCTTCATATATGTATGTGTCTGTCTCTTTTTAATTCATCGATCTATTTCTCTGTCTTAATTGGGAAAAAATGAAGATATCAGAAATTAAAATACGAAAATGTATGTGGCTTCTTGTGGTTGAAAGGCGATGGAGATTGAAGAAAGAATACGGGATAAAAATAATTTAAATATATTTATAATTTTTAGTTAGTATGCAATGAGTTAATTCAGTTAAAAGTGTTCTTTCTTGGTACTGTATTAGTTTCATGCAGTCTTGGTCTGAACTTTGAATTTTTACAATTTCGAAGCATGCTCGAACTACATCCAGTAGTTTATATATTTTTTGTTCACACAAGATTAAGTACATCTCCAGGTTTCTTCAAATATTTTCTAACTCAAAACTAGTGCTGAAATAAACCTCCAACCGCCGCAGATGTTTATTTTCCCAGATTTTCAACTCGTTTATGATTTATCACTACAATCACTGACACACCCTGAAGTTTCGTAATAGAAATAACTATCGCAGCGCCATCTAGGTAGCATAGGTCGGATTAATACTCGGGGAAGGTTTTGTAATGACTTTGTGAATAATTTTCTGAGAAAAAACAATGTGAAGGTGCATTTTGGTTTTTAAATTTATTTCTGAACTCCTTTTCCCGGAATTCCATCATTGTGAATTATCGTTTGGATGCGTCAAGGTAATATTTCAGGAAAGAAAAAGCAGTTTTTCAAAATTTTTGAGCGCCGGAGTCATAATGTAGCTGTGAATAATTGCGTAATTACCTCAGAATAATAAACAAGATGAGGCTCAGGCACGCAAGCATTATTTTGTGTTTTCTTATCCAAAAATATTTTCAATATGCTTTAAATAAATATTTCTGAGCTTGTGTTCCTTCAAGTTGCTCATCAATTTTACGTAAATTTAAGGAGAAAAAAATTCAAATTTCATCTTGTTCGTCCTTTTTTTTTCCAATTTAGCATTTGGCTTTTTTATGATGTGCAATGATTTTGGTGTCGGTATATACACTTATCATTTATCGAAATTCGAAACAAGTACCAAATGCAACACGTTATTTTTTTTTTTTTTTTGTCTGATCAATAACACTTAGAAAGTTGGAATGTTTTATTTCCCTCCAGTGTCATGTCCTTACCTGGTGACAGAAGCTGCAGACTTCAAAGATGGATGAAATAAGTTGACGTAATAAATCTGAGGCAGTTTTGTTTCTGTTACGGGTAAAGTAAGACTTATGAGTAAATCTAGCTTTAATCGATTAAACAAGGCTTAAACCGATTAGGATTGGTTAGACCCAGTTTTATCCAATTAAAGGTCAAAGTATTTGGAATTCTTCGGGTTTTAGCTACAAAATCTGGCTAAACCTCCGGCGCTTTCCCCCCTCTCCCTCTATAACTTTTAAATGACGGTACTGGGTAAAAATATAGCATATACTCACCTGAATTTTTTTTTAAACCTTAAAAGTACTTTCTTCCTAGTGTGCCCATCGCCACCAAGCTCGATGGCGTAAATTCCCCCAAAAAATTTCACAACCCTCTTTTGCTTTTTATTTTTATCCCTCTTCTTTATTTTATTTATTTTTTAAAAATCTTATTTATTTATTTTTTAAATATTATTTATTTTATTTTTTCAAAATTATTTATTTATTTTTTTTTAATTATAACTGTGGGCAGAATAGAATCGCTTTTTTTCCCTTCCAAACATTCCAAGCCTACACACACGCACACAAATAAATAAATAAATAAATAAATAAATAAATTTTACAAAAAATAAAGAAATAATTTAAATTAAAAAAATAAATTAATAAACAATTAAAAAATAAATTAGTAAATAGTTTTCAATAAAAAAATTAATTCATAAATAACTTAAATAAATAATTAAATTAGTTTTAAAAAATCCCCCCCCTAAAAATTTTGATGGCGCAACTTGCGCTATAATCACCCCCTGTGGGCACCCCTGTTCCTTCCCGTGGTATTCCTTTATTTTATTGACAAGGGGGCGGGGGCATCCATTTTCACATGTTGTAACAAAAATGTAAACTTTAAATTTTTTAAGAATTAGTCCAACATGTACTTTAAAAACACAACTTTTCACGATTTCGTCACTTTACCCAAAAGACTCCAAACTCATTTCATCAAATTTTTGTTCTCTTTTTTGAAAAAATTCAGACTGATGGGCGATAAGTAAAAATAGTAATGTTCAAAAAGGCGTTTTTACAGAATCTTAAAGCGTCTAATTTCATTCCATAAAAAGCTAGAAAGCTCATACTTCAATATCTTGGAACATGAATGTGTAAGTATTTCTCAAAGCTAGAAAGCTCATACTTCAATATCTTGGAACATGAATATGCAAGTATTTCTCAACTTTTAGAACAAATTGGATTTATTTTTTTCCATATGTTCTTTATAAATTTACAGGGTAAGAAGAACTAACTTGGACGCACATGCTACATTATGACTTTAATATATTTAAATGTTTTCAAATTGGCTACTTTCAGTTCTAATGCAGAGTTTTAGAATTGTCACAAACTTTTAGGCTGTGAGCCGGAAACAACTCATTTATTAATATTTTATTACATTTCTTACATGAGAAATTCTTTAGAGATGCCACAGTTTTTTATTCTGTTTGGTCCTTCTTGGAGACAAGGACTAACCTCATAAAACTTTGGCATCCCTGAAGAATTCTTTACGTAAGGAATGGAATAATGTATCAGTGAGAATGATTTGGGTGCGCCCCATAGCTGAAAGTTTTGTAACACGTTTAAAGATCTGCAAAGTGGCTAAAGGTAGCCAATTTAAAAACGTTTGAATATATTAGACAAAATGTTGTAATTTTCCTTATTTTGAAGTTTCGTCGCAATATTTTCATTCGCATTAAAGTTATAATGCAGCATGTCTGTCCAATTTATTTCTTGTCGCCCTGTATTGCGTAAATTCAATAAAAAATCTTGGCTGGGGAAAGGGGTGACTGGTACAAAAAAAAGTGACATGTGCAAAGAGGCGAGTCATTGAACCGATGAAGGAACTAATTTAAAATATACAATTGAATCGGTAAGTGCAAAAACAACATCAGTCAAGAATTTCAATTTTTTCAGGAGAGACAAAAAACGTCATAGCTCCTCCAAATTTTTCAAATTATTGAACAATTCTTTTTTCCTGCATCATAACATGCATGTATATTGCTATCATGCAAAAACTACATAGATTCAGTCTAAATCTGTCTCAAGAAATTTTTTAATGTAATTTCGACTGATGTTGTTTTTGCACTCAATAGGCTTTAACACTTGGGGAAAAAAGTTATCATACATTAAAAGTTTATATTTATTTATGGTTTCATCAGATATCTATATGCTCTATTATTGTGACACATGACTTCAAAAAATTATTAAGCTCTAAGAAAAGATCGATTTTACTCATAAATCATTAAAAAAATTACGAAATCAAAAGAAATAAAGAAATTTAAAACTTCACAGTATAAGGAATATATGTTATCAACAACAGTGGAAGGTTATTATAAAAATTGAGAAGCGATCGCTAAATCTACACCAATAAAAGAGGAACAAAAAAAATATGGGTATGTACATCTCTTAAAATAGATCATTTTCTGCCATCATGTGAAGTCTTTGATCAGGTAAATAGTTCATCACAAAAATTCTTTCAGGAATACATACAATCACCTTCTTGATATTTTCCATTTTATTTATGTTGGTTGGAACGTGCCCTGAAGGATAGGCATGGCCTTGAAGCAAAAGCGGCTTTTAGGAAAGTAAGCTTGAGCAGCTTAGCAAACTCCAATCAAAGAAATTATGTGCCGCGATAACCCCTTTTCCCTTAAAGCTATGGGAGAACTCCTTGTATCAAGTAGGGGTAAACTTAACACTTTCAAGTCTGAGCCTTTTCGACCGCGCATCTCCCTCCAGACTGGGGGGTTTTTGTCGCTTTTCGTGATTGTTTAAAAAATACTTGGAAAAAGTTAATGTTGGTAATTTTAATTTTATTAAATACTTCAAAATGATTTCTTTCATGATGAAAGACCTAGTTAAGTGAAACAACAATTAATATTTAGTAAGAAATTGTCGAAAAATGCCTATTTAGAACTTTAAAAAAAAGTTCCGCATAGGGAAACATCATTTTTGACCATGAAAATATGCACAAATTTAATAAAAAAACTTACCCATACACACAAATCTTGAACAAATATTTTTAAAAAGATTTAAGTTTCAAATACACATTATTTTGCAAAATTTGCTTTGGTGTGGTACATTTCAAAACACGGATTTGCACAAAGAGCAATACCACGTGGTTCGCAATAAGTTCGAAAAGCCTCGATTCTATAGCGGTTGTATTCCTGCAGTTAATTCTGATTGATGGTGCCATCTAAATTTTTAAAAAGATAGTAAAAGGTCCATAGATAATATCTAAAAAGGATTGAAACGAAAAAAAAAAACGTATTTTCATAGCTACAGTAGCTCAAACTTGACCCCGAGCTGAGCTCGGGCTTAGTCATCTTCAACAAAAACGGCACCCCGAGCTGAGCTCGGGCTTAGACCGGAAAGTGTTAAATTTTGTCTCTTTCTGCGCATTTTCCCCTCGCCATTCTCTGTTTAAGATTTTTTTATTTTTTGCATGTCCTTCCACCAATCATCAAATTTGTGCCACCAATCATCAAATCCAAGGAGTGCTTGGTGACGTGAAAGCTGTTATTGGTTTGAGCACACAACTCTTTATATTCATCAGGTCAGTGGGGCGCAACGAAGGGGAGATATGGACAACACCCCATAGACTTCGGTTTGAACATTATTGAAAATCTAATACAATAGTATTTTACTCGAGAAAATATTGTTTTGATCACCCCCTTCCCAAGAGCATTCTGGCTACGTTAGTGCTTTAGATGTGTAATTCCAATCATGTTTACGTATCGTCCTCTTAACCCATTAATGCCTAGCGTCCCTTTTTAGGGACGGTCCAAAAAGTGAGTCTGAATTTTCCAAAAATGAACATTTCAACCAAATAATTGTGTTCAATTATTGCTTTGGTATTGCTTCAATTCTGTATTAACAGATTTCAGCACATAACCGCTGTAAAGTGTGATCTGTAGCCATTTGATTATGATCTTTATCAAAAATTACATCGTTCACAATCTCAAGAACAAAAAGCTAAGTTTTTAAAGTTATTAACAAGTAAATCTATCTGTGTTTGATATATGTGCTACTTTGATTGATGTTTTAGTTTACCTTTTTTTGCAATTTTGTAAATTTTAAATTTCTTTAGGATTTTATAGCAATTTAAGAACGTCCCTAAAAAGGGACGCTAGGCACCAATGGCTGCATTGTTTAACCGTTGCTGGTTTCCTTCTTAGAATCTATAATTTATGTCAAAAGAAGTTAGTAAATGTTTTTAGACTGAAAAACAGATAATAATTGTCATTTTAAAAATTTATTTTATTTTAAAAATCTAATTAAATTAAATTAATTAATATATAAATTTAATTATACAACGTTCTTAAATATTTTCTCTCTTTTTCTTTTAATTACAAAAAATACTCAAGGTAAATTTTGAAAGAAAGCTATTTCAAAAATGTAGTTCTTTAAAACACTAATTATTCGTAGTATTTAATTACTTTCCATTATGTATTTAGGTGTCTATTATTGTTTAGTCTGACTGTTGGAAGAAGCTCTAAGCTGTTTCAAAAGCTTAGCATTTCACCTTGATGAAGAATTCATGGATTGCATATGTGTCTGTAGTTTGGAAAAGGGGGGGGGGGGGGTTGCAGATTTAATTTCAGAATTCCCTGAGAATGCCAATTTTGATCTCTACTGTGACAATTTATTTACTCCTCTTGCGTTCCTACGTGATTATTTATCGCAGAAAGGTTTTGTGCAAGAATTGGATTAAAAAATGCTCATGAACTAAAGTTACGTTGTTCAAAAAAGAAAAGAGAGGAAGTTTTGAATAACTGTCGATGACAGGTAAAATAATATTACGTTGGTTCGGTGGAATAATAGCAATGTCATAACTATTGCATTGAATCTTCATGGAGTTCATCCTATTGTAAAGGCTAAGCGATTGTCCAACAGCGAAAAGAAAGTAATTGAAATTGATGAACCAAATATATATGTTTGCTCAGTACAATCGTTGCATAGGGAAAAAGATCCCATGCATCAAATATCGGGAACTACCGGTTTTTGATTCACTCTAAAAAATGGTGGTAGCCGCTCTTCATTTTTATTTTAGAAGCTGCTGTACAGAATGCATTGAGCTTAAGAGTACCGGATTGAGTTAGGTATTATGGGGCTAGTTGTTATATTGCTTTAAATAAGACTCAGATAAGATGTGCCCATTGAAGTAAAAAAGCTTATCGGAATGCAGCAAATGCAATACGTAGGTTTGCAGAACAAATGCTTTGCTGACTTTCATACTCAACAACACCAATATTTCCTTGTTCTCTGAATCTACTTCCCAGTTTATGTTAATTGCTGCTTTTATTTCTTCTTATAAATTGTCATTTTCAATATTACATCGTAGGCAGAAAAAACATTTTAGTAAAAAAGTATGTACCCTCTGGTGCCTAGCGTCCCTTTTTAGGGACGATTTTTCTTTCTTAAATAAAAAATTTAATTTTTACACGATAATTTTTTAACTATTTTTCCTGTCCATTATACACTATTTGTAACCAGTATACAAAGTATCGTTGAAAAAAAAAATGTCAGGCATTAATGGGTTAATAGTGCCGAAATCAGATCGTTGGAAACGAATGCCCGCTCTGAGAAAGTCATGCTCGTTCTAACGTTGGGTGCATAAACAACGTCAGTCACTGGACTCACGTCGTTTTTGCGCTCAACGCTCAGAAGGGAGGCCCCGTAACTTTGGAACTACTAGCCTGATTGACGCGATTTTTGCTGTCAACACGCATCTTGGCTTCTAGAGCTTGTTTCCATGAAAAACAAATTTTTAAAATTTTTTTTGACTGATGTGGTTTTTGCTCTCACCGATTCAATTGCTCTTTTTTTCCCTAAGAAATCACAAAACTCAATAAATATTATCTAACCCAATAATGCATTACTTTCATCTATATTCTACGGTTAAGTAAACAAAAAGATTTTTGTCCCTAACTAAATAACTCATTCTAAATTTGTGACTGCTCCCAAACTAAAAAGGCTGCTCCTCATTTCTTTATTTCTAAACATCAGTTCGTATTAAAATGTGATTTCTTTCAGCATGCAATCTAATGATATTGCAAGAAAAAGGGAGGTACAAGAGCTGTCTTTCATCTACACTGGAAATGAGGTGGGAAATATATTTATTCTGAAATTAAACGACATGGGATAAAAAGAAAAGGTTTCCTGTTTTCAAAATGAGTAAAAATGTACAATACATAATAAGAGACTTTCTCTCCAGAGGCTTTTATTTAAAAGAACATAATTTCTTTCGGAATTTTAAAGTACTTTACTTCAAAGAGATAAAAGTACTTAGTTTTACGTCAATGCCTAAAAATATTCGTTTCAATCGCAGCAGTCCCCAGCTATACGTTCATTAGATAATAATACTCTTGAAATGCATATACAAACATCATAAAGGTGAATATGTATTGAATCAGTTCTTTTACTTCTTCAGCACGTTTTAATTGATGGTATTTTGCTTTTATTCATTAATTTATTTTTATCATTGAAGTTATTTAACTTCTAAAAGTATTTGGTTACTTACTTGTGTAAGAATTGATTTCATAATTCGTTAACCCTTTTATGCACGGTTTCTACGTTTGAAGCCGCTATTTCTTTCTCGGCTAATTGTTGAAGCTAATATGGCAGTTGTCTTTAAAAAAAAGCGTGTGGCTATAAAAGAAAATAATTTGGGGGGGGGGGGGAAAGAAGAAACAATATTTTTTGGTTATCAACAACATTATTACTTTGATTAAACCGTAGTTGGGGAATTTGCTCCTTCTATTTTTTTCGTGATTGGTACATAGAGCCACACTATTATTTGTTTATTATTATATTTATTTTGTTTGGAATTATATTTAAAAGAGCTTCACGGAAGCTTTTCAGAATATTTTTTGCAACGAATAAAGCTCATATAAGCGCAATTGTTAAGTTAAAAAAAAAACTAGTTGTAGAACTTAAAGATGTCCCTTTTCTCATTTTCAATACGTCATTTCGTTTAAAAAATCAGCCAAAGAAATAAAACATTTTAAATTTGCACGAGGCAGATGTCTCATTGGACAGCTCATAGTCTACGTAAGTGGGTGGAACTTTTGTTTCAACTCTCCCTGCACCATTAGTCAAGAACTGCAACGAAGCCGATAATTAGTTTTGATTGAAAATTTGCGAAATTAGGGTTGCAATAAAGAATTTACTGCTTGTCATCTTTACTTTTTCGGCAGCAAAATGCTGCAAATTTCAGTCCAACAATAAATAAACACACTGCAAAATTACACTGCTCGACATTGAAAATGCAACACCAAGAAGGAGTGGTCAGAAATTCATGCAAATTTTACCGTAGACGCACGTCACTGAGTTATGCAAATGATATGAAATGCGCAGCTCTCCGACGCACGTGAAGTAAGATATAAGAGAATGAAGTTGAAAAGTGGGCTATGTTCATGTTGGTTTTTCTGCCAGACTAATTATCGGAGAAATTTGGTTTTTGTCTAGAAGGGTAAGTGTGATAGGAGGAAATGCCACGCCGTCCTCAACGAAGACACTTCCAGCATATAGACGACTTTACAAGGGGTATGGTGATCGGACTGAGAAGGAGAGGTTGGTCCATACGTCAAATTGCAGCTGATACCCACATGGATGCAAGCACTGTGCATCGGCTGTGTCGGAGATGGTTGGAAAGAGGAAATGTAGCCACATTGAGGGGTGCAGGTGCAGCCAGAGTGACGTCAGACCGCTTGGATCGACGGATTCACCGACAAGCTGTGGCGGACCCGCAAGTCACTTGTACGTCGATTCTGCAGCACGTGCAAGGTACCCTGGATGTTCCTGTGTCGACCAGAACCATTTCCCGTCGACTGGTTGCACGTGGCCTGCAATCACGGCGCCCGCTAAGAAGACTGCCATTGACCTCACAGCACAGACTCCAACGTTTGGAATGGTGCCGGACCAGAGCGACGTGGATGGCAGAATGGCAAACCGTAGTGTTCTCAGATGAATCCCGCTTCTGTTTGTCCAGCGATAGTCATCGCATACGTGTGTGGCGTCGACGTGGAGAAAGATCGAATCCGGCAGTAACTGTGGAACGCCCCACAGCGCGACAACGTGGCATAATGGTTTGGGGCGCTATTGCATACAATTCCGTATCACCTCTAGTTCGTATTCGGGGCACTATGACGGCCCAACGATATGTAGATAATGTACTGCGGTCGGTGGCAATCCCCTACCTTCAGGGTCTGCCAAATGCAATTTTTCAACAGGATAACGCCCGGCCTCACAGTGCTCGAATCAGCCAACATGCTCTACGAGGTGTACAGATGCTTTCCTGGCCACCATACTCTCCTGACTTGTCACCAATCGAACATATGTGGGACGTGATTGGACGCCGTTTGTAGAACCTGCCACTGCCTCGTTCAGAGGACGAACTGTGGCAAATGGTTAAAAGGGAATGGAGTGCCATCCCTCAGGACACCATCCGCAGGCTTATTGACTCCATGCCTAGACGTGTGTCTTTGTGCATCGCTGTCCGCGGTGGTCCTACTTCTTACTGAGCCGACGCCGTCCTCGCTCTAAATTTTGCTTATTTATTTTGAAATAAATATCACTTATTGTTCCATGCTGTCTCTGTCTTCTTATCAAATTTCATCAATTTCTGACCACTCCTTCTTGGTGTTGCATTTTCAATGTCGAGCAGTGTATATTTGGAGCAATATTTTCTTTTAAACTCAACTGATCCGATAAATGTTAAGTATTAGCAAGGCTTCACTAGATAGCGTTTTATACAAGCTGTATCATTACTCAAAGCATCAATGGTAAATATTTGCCCGCTAGAGAGCGCTGAACAATCACCACCCAAATGTTTGTTTACATTTATTAGTATATTGTTTCAGCTGTAAAAAGTGATGTTTATCCTATCTTTAAGGGTTAAAAAATATTGATATAGTTAACTGAAGTGGAGTACAGAGTGAATTGATGCCGAAGACCTCATTAGTATTGCTTTTTAGGGGAAATAAATTCCCTTTTCAGGTAAAGTTGGTGACAACTCATGATTCAGTCATACGACATTTATTCATCTGTTTACTTTCTTCGGATTAGCAACATATAGCAATGGTGTTCAATTTTGACATCTCTTCATAAATAAAATGTACGCTTAAATTCGCAGCCGATAAATAAGAAATGTAGAAATGAAATAATATTGTTCTTTTTACTATTTTGTTTCAATTGTTGCTCACACGATCTTAATTGCTACGGAAAAGCTCAGATGGTCATTTTGATAGCGTTGACGCATCAGAGCGATAAATGGCGAATCTATTCGTCGAGGCATTTCATTTTGATGCCCCAGAATGAAATGTGCTGTGATGAAGCGATGATGTTCAACAGAAAGACGATTGACAACAAAACATATTAATGTTTTTAGTAACAACGAAATGAGCATATATAATCGCTTGGTACTAAAGAGCAATACAAGTACGAAAAAAATAAACAAAACTACGATATTACGACGACCAAATGTATCATGGTGAACTGTGGACTGAATTTTAAAAAGTTCTGTGGCAACCCGTTGGTAGTATTAGCTCGCTTAGCGAATAGATTCGCCATTTATCGCTCTGCTGTGCCAGTGTCGTTTCATAGTTAATTAATAATTAGAATCAATTAAAATGAAAAATAATTCGCTAACTAATTAAAATAAGCCGCTAAAATGCAGAATAAACCAACAAATAAAACAAGCTATTAAATAACGTTAAAACTAGGTGACCCGTGCGGAATTCCGCAAAAAAAAAAAAAAAAAAACTCTAAACTTAAAATTTAATACGACAATTTTTATTGGTTTCATTTGCACAACATCGCCATCTACTGCCGTCGTTCTGACAACTTTTCAAAGAGATCAAAGACACGCTCACTTTTACAACTACTACAAAAGTGATACCCTACATTAAAATAAAATACCCAAGGCTACTACTAAACTAAATACTAACGTTATCGCAAAACTACCATAGTATTTTGAAACAATAAAAGTTACAATTAAGGTTTACCGAGCTAAGCCTTGGCTTGAAATGTCGCATTTAAAATTGATTTGAACAACAATGTAACGATTTTAACAGTTGAGCAAAAAATTTAACTTTTTCAAACTTCAATCGCTTATAAGTAGCTTAAACGTGGATTTTCGAGATTCTCGTTACGCGGCGCTAGCGGAGAAACGTTCTAAAGAACGCATTTTTTTTTAATCTTTCGAATGAAATCAAAATGGAGACGATACGACAATTATTTCGCTAGATAGAGTCAATTTTGTGCCCAAAAATTGAAGTTCGAATAAAAAACGAACCGACACTTTTTAGAGGGTGGGTCTAATTTTCGTCAATAGCACGTGGGATAAGCTTCAAAATCATAAATTTTCTTGCAATTCGATAAAGAAATGAGCGAGTTTCGACCGGGTATAGGATTCGGCTTAGAGAAATAATATATGGAGATATACTAAAATAGAATTGAATGCCAAATTGTAAAATTGTCGCCAACGAATTAACTTTTCATTTTGTCTTTTATTATATGATCTGTATATAATGTTAGTTACCATAAAATTCGATAGATGGCGCTGGTCAATTACCTCCGTTTTTATCTCAAGGATTTTGATCAAATGAAACATCCTGTATAAGACGCTATCTAGTGAAGCCTTGGTATTAGTCATTGAAACTTTGTACATTATTCTTCATAATGATAATAAAACCAATAAACATCAACAAACTTCAACCAGCAAACGATAAATTACGAGTTAAATTTGTTCAACTTCGCCATTTATTGCGATTTGTATTGAAATAAATTAATAATGAAGTAAAACATATTTTGCAGACAATAAATTTAGAATGGGTTACTAGTATTGTCTCTTTTTTGACCTCATATGGTTAAAGAATTATTCCTTCTTCTATACAACTTCTCAGACCGCCAAACTAAATTCATAAATATGATACACGTCAATTTCTTCCTTCTCTACCTATGTTAAGGAATGAACTCGATTTTCATTTCATTGACAGGTGCCATCTCATCACGGTTTTATTATATTCATTTTCACTTCTTTCTTTCTTTTTTGTTTCTTTTAGTTACTTGTTTTTCATTTTTTTTTAAATTGGATATTTCTTGTATTTGCTCTAATTCCTGTGTATTGGTAACAATAATAATACTATTTAATTGTTAAAGGTAACTATGGAAGGTTAATTTTTGAATTGCATCTAAAAACTTAGAATTTTTTGCAGCAAAAATATTTCAATAAAGTTATTTTACACACATGTTTCTATTGTCTTTTGTCTGTCTTTAGACTGTCTTAAAAAATATATAGTTTTTTTTCAATTGCAAGGTGAAAAAGATATCTTTTTCTTTTTTTTGCTCACAATATCTACGAAATTCACAGTGACTGCTTACATTTGTCAAAATCAACCCCCTCCCCTTCAATTTGGCACATAACATTGACTATTTACGAATGAAATTTACAGTCGTTCCCTATGAAATATCATTCCTCACTTTTACCATTTTGTTTCATTTTGCCATTTAAGCATGTCTTGTAGCCTGGTTACTTCTTTGAAACTGCACAAAGCCCCTCATTTCAAGAAAGATAAGTCTATTTATGTCTGCTCTGAAGATTAAACCTATGCGTCAGATTGGTCACATAGGGTCAGGAATATTCGCTCGATCCAACTCCCAACTCACCCGTAACTTCCACTTTTCGTTCAACTTCCTGCCAGAAGTGACATAACACACGGATGTGTCTTCTGGAAGAAGTTGACTGGAGAGTTGAAGTTGAGGTTGAATTGGGAGCTAGGTTGAATAAATTTCCCGATATGTGATATCCCCTTTAGAGCTTTTAGGAGTTCTACAGCCAGGACACGATAGTGTCCAAGCAAATGTTAAAATGCCATTCATAAGTTCAGAGTGAGAAAAATATGCGATGAATTGGTCGCAAAGGCCACCTTAATCTTCAGTCATTGACCACAATACACTTTTTTGTTCGGGGGTTTGAAATAGGAAGAAATTTAATGCATTGAAGTTATCACTTTGCAAGATTTGCGTTACTGACTCGATGAAGCAAATGAGTAAAGATGAGGATGATATTTTATGAAAATCAAATGAGCCTGCCATTCCAGACCTGCAAAGTCATGCGTCAGGTGTTGGTCTGGCAAACTTCAACAGCGATAGTAAAATCCGTAATTATTTACTGACGCAAAGAGCTTAAATCTCTGGAGTGAGCGTATTCCTTTGCGAAAAGTGCGTTAGTCATGCTACTTTAAATTCCACTGCGGTTTTTTTTTCTTTTTTAACTTAGTACAGTTTCTGTATTGCTTTCTTAAAAACCAAATTTTTGTTTTTCTGTTCGACTAACTTGAGGGTTTACATAAAACAAAGGAATGTTTCCCTTCTGCTGGTATCCTTTCCAGCTGTAAATTTATTTTAAAGAGTTAGTTGTAATAAAACACTCTTCCAGTGGGAACCCTTACTTTTAGTGAGTTTAATGTTAAACAGAAGCTAGATAAAATTAATTTTTTGACCTTGGAAACAAATACGAATATTGATACGACATTCTTGATATTAAGTAACTTGTTTCAGTTGCGTAACATCAAGAATGTATTTCCTTCGGAATCAAATGTTACACGAGCACTAAAACATATTTTTGCTTAATTTGTTTTTAAAAGAAACTTCAAAAGTTTGCAGTTTTCTACTGCTCATAAATTTCAAATGAAAAGACAGAGCTGTAATTACAAGCTTCACTATGAATTCCGCAAGGTATTCGTTTGAAGCTTTCATTTTCTTTTGAGCTTGAAAAAGCGATTCCTATTAAAATGCAATTTTCTGTTCTGATTTTCTAATACTTTTCCAAGAAGCAGAAATGCTGAGCAAAAATGTACCAATATAGAAAGGAAGAAAGTGTAAATTCATCTCGGAATTAAATGAGAGAAAAGGGAAAGGAAAATATTTTCTCATTCTCAAAATGTCTTCTTAAAACATCCAAGAGTTGTGCATTGTGTGTATTGTGTTTTTCAGTTGTTTCCTCATTTCTTTAGTAATAACATGATGAGTGTGAAGATTAAAATGCCATCTAAAGAGAAGCATTCATATTTGCATAAACCAATTGAGAAAAAATGAATGTAAGATTACTTTTATCGATTTAATTAAACAACATAATGTAGGGAATGCGGGAAAAGGTGAAATAGTTAACTTGCCTTTTTCAAATTGAACAAATTTTACATCTATCTGAAAATTATAATATGTGACGAATGAACAATGTATTATACTAAAAAAGAAACGAATTAAAATTGAATTTTTAAATGTTGACTATAAAAAAGGGGGGGGAAGCCTTTTTTTTCCTTTTTGTCGGAGACAAAGAGAATATAAAATATTTTTTAAAGGAAAACTGTCTTTTAGTTATTTAAAATACGTTTCTAAAAAGGAATTATTAAGTAAAAAAATAATATAACTAATTAAAATCAAAAAAAACAATTTCACTTTACTCTTCCATTTCACTTTTTCTCGCACTTGCTTACTAAGCAAACCCTAGTTAAATAATACCGGTGTAATTGTAACACACTTTTTTGTCCACAATTAAAAATAAGATGCTTTATATAGGGTAAGTGCTCCAGTAGTCGGCCAGTCTCCAGTAGTCGGCCACAATGACATAAAACTCTTCATAAATAGTACATTTTTAATTCAAAATCAGATATGGCGCATTCACACATTCATGTACCTATCCTCAATCATCCACCAGTGGCAGTTAACTTTTGGGTACTTTTTTTGAATTAGTAATGAGTCATTTCATTTTGAATGGTGTGCCCGTCATCCAAGATTGCGAATCTGCTTATTTTTCAGCTAAGAGGACACGTTGTCTTAAAATGGCCAATCACACTTGTTAATTTAATTCTACTGTAAATTTGAGTGATTTTTATCTTAATGGAATGTCTAACATAATGTTTCAATGAAAGAGCGAATTCCTGGTTAGACTCGATTATTTTTTAAAGGGGTGGCCGACTACTGGGTACAGAATTCTTCTGCATTTCCAATAGTCGGCCATGGTAGGCCGACCACTGGTTCTAAGCAGTTTGGATGATTTATCCAGTAGTCGGCCACATACTTAATGGAGCTTTTCATTCTTAATATGGGTTCATCAAATTAAAACTAAATTAACTTATTGAAATACAGCGACAATTTAACTGTTTTGAGTAAAAATACCTTTTCCAAAGTTTATTTTTCTTGAAAAATAGTAATTAAATTAAATGTCTTAACTTCTTTTGACCACCATTTCGACATTTTATTGCTCCTAGTGTTGTAAATTTAATTGAAAATTCTAAAAAAGAGATTTTTAAATACGCATACGTTGAGTTAAGATTATAAGTTTTAATACTTATCTAGCTATTATCAAATGGTGTTTTAATAGTTTTTCTTATCAAATTTTATCTTAAACTTATGAAATTGGCACAACGAGTGATTTGACTTCTATTGATACTTATTCGACAGTTCATAAACATTCTCCAATTATAGGAGATAAGATGCATTACTTCAATAGTCACATAGGCTCAAGTTATTTAATGAGTGCCAAGCATGTAGTTATTCTTTCTTTTGGTATTATGCTTAACTTTTTGCTTTACCAAAGGTTCAAGACCCCTGTGCTCTATTTAGGATAATTGTTTCAAATGTTGTTACATTTTCACTAATGATTCTCCCCAAACGGAACAGGACATATCCGCCGCAAATTTTATCCCCCTTTTTTCCGCATGGGACATTTCCGCCGCGACTCCTATTCCCCCTCTGACTGGCACAGGACAAATCCGCCGCGCCATTTCCAAGGGTGAGAAAGGGGTAACTGGTTTAAAATTTTCATTCTTGGCGACACATCTTCATTTGGCGACAAAGACCTAATCTAAAAAGCGGAATTTATTCCCGGACAACTTATAATAGGGGGAAATCGCAAAGAAGTCAAAAAAAAAAAAAAAAAAATCACACAATGCAGTTTAAATCAATTTAAACTTCGCCAAATATTACACTCTACCAGCTCAATCGGCGGATTTGTCCTGTCGCACAGAAACGGCGGGGAGAGACGCGGCGGAAATGTCTCATGAGGGGGATGATAGAGATAAATTTTGCGGCGGAAATGTCCTACGTTGCGGCGGAAATGTCCTGTGCCCTCCCCAAATGTTTGACTTCTTGAGTTTTCTGCGAGAGAATTAAACTTGTGCTGAGTTAGTTTCAAAACTACATGGTTACATTGTTGCAAAATAAATTTTGGTTTGTTTTCAAGGTTATTCCTTATTTACTAATATTCTTGTCGAAAGCTGTAAGATTACTTTCATGACACCCCGAGTTCCATTTACTTCCTTATTTCATCTTACTTCAATTAGTTTAAAACAAATGAACTTGCTTCAGTGGAACATTCTGTGCTAGATGAAGCCTTGATGGAGATTCTTTTCAGCGCATTTTTGAATGTAACTACAGTTTTAGTTTTATGTTCCGTATGTTGAAATTCCGTTCTAATGAATGTGAACCAGTTAAGGGCCGACGTGAATATTGGTCATGAATTGTGTCGACTCTATTATTACTTCTTTATGTTTACATAAACAGTAAAGCAGTTTTTCATTTCTTGATTCTTTGGTCATTATCACTAAAAACTGCTGTTCACTACAACACTATTCCTGTTTTTTTTTTTACTTCCTAAGCAAGAACATTTTGTACATTTGAAAAACTTCGTTCGTTTTGTATCTTCTTGCATCTTTAGTAAGTGCTGCTGAAATTCTTTTCTTCAGAAGCTTTTTTTTTTAAACTTTCTTTTTGATATAGACATATTTTTAGACGTTATTCAGAAAAAAATACTTTTTTAGTGTGAGTCTTTAAAATAAAACTGTTTTTAGGCAGCTAAAGAAAAAAACAGTAATAACCCCAGAATTCTGTGCTAAGTGTACTATCTAAAATTAATAATGGTAGATTGATAGTTAAAGAAATAAGTAAAGCACATAGTGTATCAAGAAGTACACTAACATGATCATCTAGATAGTTCAGTACCAGAGGTACCACGAAAAATATAACCAGACTAAGTATAATGCATCGCTGCAGGCCCGTCATTTCACGTTTTAGAGGGGGGGGGGGCAAAGGGTGCAAACACAATGCATTTTCATCGGAAAAAGCAAACACCACGCCCATTTATATATTGATTAACTGATTTCTGAAAACCGGGGAGGGGGGAGAGGGAGCAATTGACCCCAATCCTGGCCCCCAAATTACGGGTCTGGTTCGCTGTAAGTTTCCCTTTGTTTTTTTGTTTTTTTTTTTTTTTAATTCAACCCCCTATATCAGATAAGATCAATGAAAATGAAGTGGCCGACTACTGGATTCAACGTGGCCGAGTACTGGATTTTTGTGGCCGACTACTGGAGCATTTACTAGTGTTGACAACAGCTTTGATTTTAACATAATTTTTTTTTTAATTTCTGAAACAAGTAGGTGATTCACTATCAGAAAGGTTGATTCTAAAGTTTTACCTTGTTTTTGTTGCTGTATTGATGGCTGAAAGTTCTAGGTTAGCCAAGATCCACAAAAGATCTCTTAAATGGCCGACTACTGGAGCACTTACCCTATAACTGTTAATCAAGCTAATGCATATAGATCTAAATCTGTATCAGGTGCGGTTTTGAGGTACGAGAAAACTGACAAAGGGACATTGGTAGGGCTAGGCTGTGTTTAAATGTTTACCTGTGGTTAAATGTCGTGTGATCCTAAGTTGAAACAATTTGTTGCACTTTTTTTAATAAAATTATTAACTTCTGGACTGATATTAAACAAAAAAAATCCTTAAAATGGAAAACAATAGGTTACTTGTAGCTGGAATATCAGTGTTTCCAATTAAATAAGACTGTGTAAAAACTCAACCTTCATTAAAACTCAAAAGATGCCAAGTTAACCCATTTATGCCCGGTAGCCTAAAAACGGGGCGCTTGTTAGTTACTGCATACAAAACCCTGTAATGAGTATATCATTTTACTAAAGCTGTTTTTCACAAGTTAAATAGTCCTTCTTCTTGAGAAAACCAGATAGAACCACTAGTTGGACAAGTTTATTTATTGACAGCTGTTTTCAGACCAATCAGTCAAGCAACGTAAAATCAAGCATGGGTAACCACAGATAGTAAAGTTTTCTTTGCGAACTTATTTTTCGTAAAATTAAACTATTTTAAAATGATTTGCTTAAAATGGATCACAGATGCCTTCTGTAATGTTACTTTGCAAAAGTAAAGTCAAGTAAAGTCGTATTTTGCGCACATATCTGCCTAGTGTCCCATACACAAGACGTTAAATAACTTAATAAATTTGGCAACGGTGATCTATTTTACGCCTAAAATGTGTGTAAACCATTCCAAGTAAGAGTTTTAGGCAGATAAAAATTGAAAATATTGTTTAAAAAAAACTTGGGCATAAATGGGTCAACGTGGCAGTTTGCCCCGATCTTGCTAAAACTAATAGGGCTGGTAACTTCTTTCACCTGATAAACTAACAGAACGCATCAGAACAAAACATACAGCTTCTTTATTAGCAAGGTGGGGATTATGTACCCCCGGTGGCGATTCGTAACAAAAGGAGTTGTCATTGCGGGAAAATGCACATTATGACGTAATTTTCTTCAGTGGAAAATGGGTTTTTGAGCCTAAGGCAGGGATTCAAGTGAAACAGGCTATCGCAAATTACAATCGCGACTGGAAATGAATTACATTAGAACGTTTCTTGATAAAAACATCGGGACGTCAGCGTGACGTTTGCCTATGAAAAACGAGCTAGATAAAACGTCACAGCCTACTTGGCGAATAAGAGGAGATCGCTGAGTACTTGTGAGCTCTTATTGGCTCCACGCGTAGTGACGTCATGCCAATTTAAGTTGATGATAATGTAATTCACTTCCAGTAGCGATTGCAATTCGAAGCGATCGCAGTGCTGTTTCACTTGAATCCCTAGTTACCTGAAAAGGTATAGAAACAAGCTTACGTTGAAGATACTTTGAGACTGTATTTGAACATGCTACATCCGAAAATTGATAAAATTTAACGTTTTTTAAGTAATAAAATGTTTAACAAAGTATCGTTCCTTGTATTTAATTTTTATTACCTGTCTGTAATTCGCAGATATTATTTAACAGTTTGACGTTCATAATCCATTTTAATAAAAGTAAAGTGTTTTATTGGGGTTATGCATGGTTAATGATACACAAATAAGGTAAGAGCACGAGTATTATTTTCACTTCTTTAAATCACGGTATCCATTATGTATTAGCTAAGAAAGTATTAACTTTAAAAAATGTATTTAAACAACAACGACTGGTCCCTGTTTGAGGCGTAAACATACAGTCTATCGCGAAGTTAGGTACAAACAATTAATTTTCGGGCACACCTTTTTTTACCAAGTGTTTAGACTTTATATGATGCTATTTAGTTTTCCCCTGGAACGCGCTTAAAGAACATTACAGCGAAAGTCAAAAATGCATAAAACTAGTATGTTATGACTATCACGAAACTGTCTTTTATATTTTCCTAACGCATTCTTGGTTCTGGCGAAAACTCACTTCTACAAAGTTTTGTAGTTTCTGGCAAAAGCAGAATTAAAAAGATCAAAAAATTGCAAATAACATTAAAAACCTTGCTTAAACTAATAAAGCATTTTGCTTACGGACAAAAGGAATGTATCAACAGATTAAAATTTTGAATCAGTAAGATTTTAGTCATTTAACAAAAATTAAATTGCTTGAAAGACTTTTCCGCGACAATCGTTCGCGAAATTATTTTGATGTTCTTTATTTTTCCCTTCGTGTACTTAATTAAGCTGTATAATCATATTATATATTTAATACCATATTGTACATTTAATAATAAGACGAACAATCATAAACCGGTGAAACTAGGGCTTATATAGTGCTGTAAAGAATGCCCAAAAATTAAAAAAATACATATTATTACTTTATGTTTCCTGGTAGATATCTTCAAACTTTCCGACATCAACTCACTTATGACTGCACTTGAGTCGCCATATTTGTATATTTTTACATCTTCACCCTTTCATTTCTTTAAACGCAACATATATTAACTCACCAGCTACGGAAGCCATTTCCTCCGACCTACTGGGGAGAAATCTTGACTTAAAAGACATCAGACGTAAAAAGTCGATTCTAAAGTCGCAAAGAAATTTGTCTCACTTAGTACATTTAGAGTCACGTCGGGAAACAATATCGGTAATGGTGGCGTGACTCATATAGACAGGAAGGGAAAGACGTGGAGATCTATTGTTCTGGATTAGGGCCAAAAAACAGGACAGGCGCATCAAATAAAATGAAAGGAAGTCGTTTTTTCGGTCACTTGGGTTCACAATGCACTAAGGATGCTTGTTTTTATCTGTCGCCCTTTCTTGTGTTGTTTATTAGCTGTGTATTTTTCTTTTTTTTATTTTGTTTTATCTCGAGAAACTCCTTGTTTTTTGTTTTTGAAGTAATAATATAATGGGACATGCAAAATTTGGGAAATCTAGTTAATAATAGAAAATACTGAAATATACATAAGCTATTTTTAGTTGCTTATTTCTTCTTTATTTATAATGTTCTCTAGAACTTTTTCATTTTTAATCTAATAAAATAATGTTACATGTAAATTTCGTAGTCTTATCAGTAGAAAATATTGAAATATGCATTGATATTTATTAGTTGCATATTTCTTTTATATATATATATATATATAATATATATATATATATATATATATATATAATATATATATATATATATATATATATATATATATATATATATTATATATATATATATATATATATATATATATATATATATATTATATATATATATATATATATATATATATTGTTCTGGAGAACTTATTCACATTTAATTTCGTAAAATAATGTTACATGCAAAATTCTTACAATCTGGATATCACTAGAAAATATTGAAGTAAGCATTGTTTTTTTATTCAAGTACAACTTTTATTTCTGCACCTGTTTCTGGTGATTAATCTATTTAAGTCAGTGGTACCCAATCTAAGGCCCGAGGGCCACACCCGGCCCGCAAATCTGATCCGTATAGGCTGCTGCTATGTTCTACGTTAACTCATGTATGCCCAGTAGCTAAAAAACAGGGCGCTTGTCAGTTACTGCAGACAAAAGTCTGTAATGCGTATATCATTTTACTAAAGCTGTTTTTCACGAGTTGAATATTCCTTTTTGTTGAGAAAATCAGATGAAGTCACTAGTTGGATATCACAGTTAATTTATTGACAGTTATTTTTAGATAAATGAGTCAAGCAACGATACAGCATGGGTAGTCGCAGAAAGTAAGTGCTTTTCGCGACCTTATTTTCCACTAAATTTAATTATTTTGAAATGATTTGCTTAAAATAGATCACAGAAGCCATCTGTAATGTTACTTTGCAAAAAAAAATATATCATTTTTGTACAATCGTGCTCAATCTGTGGCGTCCTGTTTATGGGACACTGGGAATTCGTGAGTGCATTTAGCCTAAAACGTTTTTACCTGTCTGTAGCATAATAAACTAGCATTTTCAGTTGAAATGCGATTCTTTAATTAACATAAAATCTTCTCTTTAATTATTAGTTAATTAATGTATAGTTGGGTTCAAATGCTGGTGTCGAAATTGCGTAAATGGATACTTAGTACAATATGATTTTTTCCAAAGAAAAGACGCCAGTAAGATTGCTAACAAAAAAGATTACAGCCTTACATAATTGAAAGCTATAACAAGATAACGGGAAGTACTGACAGAGTCCGTGTAGAAAAGTGATGTTTTCCACTTGCCATGTTTATAATTGATGTGTCAATTTAAAGTGCTTGGTTCCTTCACCGTATGATTTCTGAAAAAAGGATTACATGGATCAACTGGAATTTTGCCGCAGCATATCAATGAGCTATCTCAAACGATTTGGAGTAGTACCAAAATCTGGGAGAACAATCGATTCTACAAAAAAAAGGTATGCGTGTGAGCAATGAAATTAGGTTTGACCAAGTTGGTCACACAATTATTGTAAGCAAAACGCCATTGCTTTTCACTCTATGTCCAGATAAAGCGACAAAGTAACATAGGACTTTATGATTCATATTGAAATAAAGATTTCCAAGCAAAATTTTAAACTATTCCGACGTCGTTGTTTTTTATTATTATTCAGTAGAAATTATGTAAACTTAATAAAATAAGTTTAATTTGAAAGATATTTCACATTTTGTTTAATTTAATCATCAGAAATGATTAATGATTTGTACATGTGAAAATTTCAAGTATAGTCGTATTTTGCTCATATATATGCCCAGTGTCCCATAAACAGGATATTGAATAACTTAATAAATATGGCAACGGTGATCTATTTGACACCTAAAAATATTTAACCATTCCAAGTAAGAGTTTTAAGCAGATAAAAATTGAAAAATATTGTTAAAAAAACTTGGGCATGAATGGGTTAAAAATCAAAAATCTCGAGAGATGACAATGTCACAAATTTTTGTCCTAATATTAAGAAATATCTTTCTGAAAACTATACATTTAACAAAAAAGCATCAAGAAATGACAAAAACAATTATTTGTTACCAATTTTCTTTCCTGTTCTATACTTAATCAT